>CAUIJX010000003.1:142500-149238 GCA_960531455.1 Urophora cardui
AATAATAATAATAATAATAATAATAATAATAATAATAATATTAATAATAATAATAATAATAATAATAATAATAATAATAATAATAATAATAATAATAATAATAATAATAATAATAATAATAATAATAATAATAATAATAATAATAATAATAATAATAATAATAATAATAATAATAATAATAATAATAATAATAATAATAATAATAATAATAATAATAATAATAATAATAATAATAATAATAATAATAATAATAATAATAATAATAATAATAATAATAATAATAATAATAATAATAATAATAATAATAATAATAATAATAATAATAATAATAATAATAATAATAATAATAATAATAATAATAATAATAATAATAATAATAATAATAATAATAATAATAATAATAATAATAATAATAATAATAATAATAATAATATAATAATAATAATAATAATAATAATAATAATAATAATAATAATAATAATAATAATAATAATAATAATAATAATAATAATAATAATAATAATAATAATAATAATAATAATAATAATAATAATAATAATAATAATAATAATAATAATAATAATAATAATAATAATAATAATAATAATAATAATAATAATAGTAATAATAATAATAATAATAATAATAATAATAATAATAATAATAATAGTAATAATAATAATAATAATAATAATAATAATAATAATAATAATAATAATAATAATAATAATAATAATAATAATAATAATAATAATAATAATAATAATAATAATAATAATAATAATAATAATAATAATAATAATAATAATAATAATAATAATAATAATAATAATAATAATATAATAATAATAATAATAATAATAATAATAATAATAATAATAATAATAATAATAATAATAATAATAATAATAATAATAATAATAATAATAATAATAATAATAATAATAATAATAATAATAATAATAATAATAATAATAATAATAATAATAATTGATAAGATCTCAAATCAGGCTTGGCTTGTTGACATTACCATCCCTCTCACAAAAAATTTGGAACGGTCCTTCCCGCGAAAAAATGCACAAAATACACGAAGCTTGCTACAGAGATCAAAACAATGTGGAATTTGGCCCAAGTCAATATAATACCAATTGTGGTATCGGCAACTGGTGTTATACCAATAAGCCTCCAAAATATGCTCCGAAAAATGGATATAAAACCATCGATTGTCCCGAAAATGCAAAAAGCAGTGCTATTAGACACATGCAATATCGTTCGCAGATTTTTACATCAGTGAAGTGGCTCAAAGATATCTCTGCCTAGTCTAATATTTAAATATTCAAGTCTAGTACCTAACCACTAAGTAATAGTTTAATATTATTTTAAGTTTAATTTAATTTAATTTTACCTGGGCTTAGGTCCCGTAAATTAAAATAGTTGTACCAGAAAATGTGATATATGCATATAATATGTAAATAATAATAATAATAATAATAATAATAATAATAATAATAATAATAATAATAATAATAATAATAATAATAATAATAATAATAATAATAATAATAATAATAATAATAATAATAATAATAATAATAATAATAATAATAATAATAATAATAATAATAATAATAATAATAATAATAATAATAATAATAATAATAATAATAATAATAATAATAATAATAATAATAATAATAATAATAATAATAATAATAATAATAATAATAATAATAATAATAATAATAATAATAATAATAATAATAATAATAATAATAATAATAATAATAATAATAATAATAATAATAATAATAATAATAATAATAATAATAATAATAATAATAATAATAATAATAATAATAATAATAATAATAATAATAATAATAATAATAATAATAATAATAATAATAATAATAATAATAATAATAATAATAATAATAATAATAATAATAATAATAATAATAATAATAATAATAATAATAATAATAATAATAATAATAATAATAATAATAATAATAATAATAATAATAATAATAATAATAATAATAATAATAATAATAATAATATAATAATAATAATAATAATAATAATAATAATAATAATAATAATAATAATAATAATAATAATAATAATAATAATAATAATAATAATAATAATAATAATAATAATAATAATAATAATAATAATAATAATAATAATAATAATAATAATAATAATAATAATAATAATAATAATAATAATAATAATAATAATAATAATAATAATAATAATAATAATAATAATAATAATAATAATAATAATAATAATAATAATAATAATAATAATAATAATAATAATAATAATATAATAATAATAATAATAATAATAATAATAATAATAATAATATAATAATAATAATAATAATAATAATAATAATAATAATAATAATAATAATAATAATAATAATAATAATAATAATATAATAATAATAATAATAATAATAATAATAATAATAATAATAATAATAATAATAATAATAATAATAATAAATAATAATAATAATAATAATAATAATAATAATAATAATAATAATAATAATAATAATAATAATAATAATAATAATAATAATAATAATAATAATAATAATAATAATAATAATAATAATAATAATAATAATAATAATAATAATAATAATAATAATAATAATAATAATAATAATAATAATAATAATAATAATAATAATAATAATAATAATAATAATAATAATAATAATAATAATATAATAATAATAATAATAATAATAATAATAATAATAATAATAATAATAATAATAATAATAATAATAATAATAATAATAATAAATAATAATAATAATAATAATAATAATAATAATAATAATAATAATAATAATAATAATAATAATAATAATAATAATAATAATAATAATAATAATAATAATAATAATAATAATAATAATAATAATAATAATAATAATAATAATAATAATAATAATAATAATAATAATAATAATAATAATAATAATAATAATAATAATAATAATAATAATAATAATAATAATAATAATAATAATAATAATAATAATAATAATAATAATAATAATAATAATAATAATAATAATAATAATAATAATAATAATAATAATAATAATAATAATAATAATAATAATAATAATAATAATAATAATAATAATAATAATAATAATAATAATAATAATAATAATAATAATAATAATAATAATAATAATAATAATAATAATAATAATAATAATAATAAATAATAATAATAATAATAATAATAATAATAATAATAATAATAATAATAATAATAATAATAATAATAATAATAATAATAATAATAATAATAATAATAATAATAATAATAATAATAATAATAATAATAATAATAATAATAATAATAATAATAATAATAATAATAATAATAATAATAATAATAATAATAATAATAAAATAATAATAATAATAATAATAATAATATTAATAATAATAATAATAATAATAATAATAATAATAATAATAATAATAATAATAATAATAATAATAATAATAATAATAATAATAATAATAATAATAATAATAATAATAATAATAATAATAATAATATAATAATAATAATAATAATAATAATAATAATAATAATAATATAATAATAATAATAATAATAATAATAATAATAATAATAATAATTGATAAGATCTCAAATCAGGCTTGGCTTGTTGACATTACCATCCCTCTCACAAAAATTTGGAACGGTCCTTCCGCGAAAAATGCACAAAATACACGAAGCTTGCTACAGAGATCAAAACAATGTGGAATTTGGCCCAAGTCAATATAATACCAATTGTGGTATCGGCAACTGGTGTTTATACCAATAAGCCTCCAAAATATGCTCCGAAAAATGGATATAAAACCATCGATTGTCCCGAAAATGCAAAAAGCAGTGCTATTAGACACATGCAATATCGTTCGCAGATTTTTACATCAGTGAAGTGGCTCAAAGATATCTCTGCCTAGTCTAATATTTAAATATTCAAGTCTAGTACCTAACCACTAAGTAATAGTTTAATATTATTTTAAGTTTAATTTAATTTAATTTTACCTGGGCTTAGGTCCCGTAAATTAAAATAGTTGTACCAGAAAATGTGATATATGCATATAATATGTAAATAATAATAATAATAATAATAATAATAATAATAATAATAATAATAATAAATAATAATAATAATAATAATAATAATAATAATAATAATAATAATAATAATAATAATAATAATAATAATAATAATAATAATAATAAT
This sequence comes from Urophora cardui, assembly GCA_960531455.1. Lineage (NCBI taxonomy): Eukaryota > Metazoa > Arthropoda > Insecta > Diptera > Tephritidae > Urophora > Urophora cardui. Next base: position 146,816 of record CAUIJX010000003.1, read on the forward strand.
AATAATAATAATAATAATAATAATAATAATAATAATAATAATAATAATAATAATAATAATAATAATAATAATAATAATAATAATAATAATATAATAATAATAATAATAATAATAATAATAATAATAATAATAATAATAATAATAATAATAATAATAATAATAATAATAATAATAATAATAATAATAATAATAATAATAATAATAATAATAATAATAATAATAATAATAATAATAATAATAATAATAATAATAATAATAATAATAATAATAATAATAATAATAATAATAATAATAATAATAATAATAATAATAATAATAATAATAATAATAATAATAATAATAATAATAATAATAATAATAATAATAATAATAATAATAATAATAATAATAATAATAATAATAATAATAATAATAATAATAATAATAATAATAATAATAATAATAATAATAATAATAATAATAATAATAATAATAATAATAATAATAATAATAATAATAATAATAATAATAATAATAATAATAATAATAATAATAATAATAATAATAATAATAATAATAATAATAATAATAATAATAATAATAATAATAATAATAAATAATAATAATAATAATAATAATAATAATAATAATAATAATATAATAAAATAATAATAATAATAATAATAATAATAATAATAATAATAATAATAATAATAATAATAATAATAATAATAATAATAATAATAATAATAATAATAATAATAATAATAATAATAATAATAATAATAATAATATAATAATAATAATAATAATAATAATAAATAATAATAATAATAATAATAATAATAATAATAATAATAATAATAATAATAATAATAATAATAATAATAATAATAATAATAATAATAATAATAATAATAATAATAATAATAATAATAATAATAATAATAATAATAATAATAATAATAATAATAATAATAATAATAATAATAATAATAATAATAATAATAATAATAATAATAATAATAATAATAATAATAATAATAATAATAATAATAATAATAATAATAATAATAATAATAATAATAATAATAATAATAATAATAATAATAATAATAATAATAATAATAATAATAATAATAATAATAATAATAATAATAATAATAATAATAATAATAATAATAATAATAATAATAATAATAATAATAATAATAATAATAAATAATAATAATAATAATAATAATAATAATAATAATAATAATAATAATAATAATAATAATAATAATAATAATAATAATAATAATAATAATAATAATAATAATAATAATAATAATAATAATAATAATAATAATAATAATAATAATAATAATAATAATAATAATAATAATAATAATAATAATAATAATAATAATAATAATAATAATAATAATAATAATAATAATAATAATAATAATAATAATAATAATAATAATAATAATAATAATAATAATAATAATAATAATAATAATAATAATAATAATAATAATAATAATAATAATAATAATAATAATAATAATAATAATAATAATAATAATAATAATAATAATAATTAATAATAATAATAATAATAATAATAATAATAATAATAATAATAATAATAATAATAATAATAATAATAATAATAATAATAATAATAATAATAATAATAATAATAATAATAATAATAATAATAATAATAATAATAATAATAATATAATAATAATAATAATAATAAATAATAATAATAATAATAATAATAATAAATAATAATAATAATAATAATAATAAATAATAATAATAATAATAATAATAATAATAATAATAATAATAATAATAATAATAATAATAATAATAATAATAATAATAATAATAATAATAATAATAATAATAATAATAATAATAATAATAATAATAATAATAATAATAATAATAATAATAATAATAATAATAATAATAATAATAATAATAATAATAATAATAATATAATAATAATAATAATAATAATAATAATAATAATAATAAAAATAATAATAATAATAATAATAATAATAATAATATAATAATAATAATAATAAATAATAATAATAATAATAATAATAATAATAATAATAATAATAATAATAATAATAATAATAATAATAATAATAATAATAATAATAATAATAATAATAATAATAATAATAATATAATAATAATAATAATAATAATAATAATAATAATAATAATAATAATAATAATAATTAATAATAATAATAATAATAATAATAATAATAATAATAATAATAATAATAATAATAATAATAATAATAATAATAATAATAATAATAATAATAATAATAATAATAATAATAATAATATAATAATAATATAATAATATAATAATAATAATAATAATAATAATAATAATAATAATATTATTATTAATT
>CAUIJX010000004.1:0-123389 GCA_960531455.1 Urophora cardui
ATTCCCAAAACAATAGAATTGTACAAAAATACATTGAACAAATAATTACAAAAATACATTAAACAATTATTTAAACAAAACTTTCTGTATAACATTATTGTTACTCGTCAAAATATCACAGGTTTGTATGTACTACTTATATTGTCAACGTCTTCTTTATGGTTCATTGCACATTGTATTTTTTGTTGTATTCTTAAGCTTTCTAATGTCAGTCTTTTCCTAGTTTTCTTTTCTATGTCCAAAATTCGCGCGCTTTCAAAATCAGCTGTATGTCCGCTGTTAACTAAATGTTGTGCTAAAGCTGTTGACATTTTTTTATTTTTTGCGTCTGCTTCGTGTTCATTAATCCTAACCGCTAAAGCTCTCTTTGTTGTCCCAATATACATTTTTTCGCAGCTTTACCGGTATCACGGAAATTATTCTCCCCCATACATTTTATTGCTGATATGGAGCAAGCGATACAAAGTTATGAAGATGATAGACAAAAGGACACAATTCGATGCAACGTTGCGAGAAGAGTTAACAGCTATAGGAATAGAATTAAGCTTAACCCTAAAGATAAGTTTATTCTTAATATATATAATAACACCAAAAAATTCTTACAGGAAAATGAAAATTCTATAGTAATCACAAAAACAGACAAAGGCAACAAAACGGTGATGATGTTTAAGACAGACTACAAAAATAAAATGAAAGAACTTCTAAGTGACAAAACAACTTATAAAACGCTAAGATTTGACCCGACGCAACAGTTGTTAAGGAAAAACAATAAAATCGTAAATGAAATTTACAAACAACAAAACATTGACACAAAACTTAGGCAACAATTAACATGTAATGCAGCTACAGCGCCGAGATTATACGGATTACCAAAAATACATAAAAATAACGTTCCACTTAGACCAATTTCTTCGTCCGTTAATGTTCCATGTTACAACCTTAGCAAGTTCATAGGGGGATTACTTAAAAATATTGTATCAGAAAATTACAATATAAAAAATTCATTTCAGTTAAAAGAGAATCTTAAAAAAATAACTTTAGAGGACGATGACATATTAGTTTCATTTGACGTAGTTTCCCTCTTCACGAATATACCAATTCAACTAGCAATTAGGACAATAATGCAAAAATGGACGATCATTGAGAAATACACAAAAATAACAAAAACGCAATTTTTAAATATCTTAGACTTTTGTTTACGCGACAACAATTATTTCGTGTACGATAAAATTATATACCAGCAGGTATATGGAATGCCCATGGGAAACCCCCTATCCCCAACAATAGCCGATATAGTACTTGACAAAATACTTGACGATAGCTTGACTGAACTTAGATCTAAGGGTATTCATATTAAATACATAAATAAGTATGTAGACGATATATTTGCTATAATAAAGAAAAAGGACGTGGAGGCAATACTGAGTACATTAAACTCACAACATACAAAAATAAAATTCAGTTGTGAAAAAGAAGAAAATAATAAATTGGCCTACCTAGACATTGAACTACATAGAATGAAAAATCAAATTAGGACGAACTGGTACTGCAAAACAATAGCCTCATCCAGGATGATTAATTATCATTCAAATCATACTTGGACACAAAAGAGGAACACAGCAATGGGCTTAATAGAAAAAATGTATAAACTTAGCGACCAGGAGTACAGAAATGAAAATAAGACGAAAATTAAAAACATATTAAACAAGAACGGGTACCCTAATGCAACAGTAGAAAAATGGATAACAACAAAACTTAACCAAATGGGACGCACAAACAATAACACAACAAGAGAACAAAACAGAACATTCACAGGTATAGCTTACTTACCAGGCCTAACAGACAACAAATCATTGCAAAAATATATGCCCAAAAACAACATCACGTTTGCATACCGACCTAATCACACACTCAATAATATATTTACGAAGACAAAAGACAAAATAGAAAAAGAACAACAACACAATGTAATTTACGAAATACCATGTAAAGGGAATAAAGACGAAAGCTGCGAAAAAGTGTATATTGGGACAACAAAGAGAGCTTTAGCGGTTAGGATTAATGAACACGAAGCAGACGCAAAAAATAAAAAAATGTCAACAGCTTTAGCACAACATTTAGTTAACAGCGGACACACAGCTGATTTTGAAAGCGCGCGAATTTTGGACATAGAAAAGAAAACTAGGAAAAGACTGACATTAGAAAGCTTAAGAATACAACAAAAAATACAATGTGCAATGAACCATAAAGAAGACGTTGACAATATAAGTAGTACATACAAACCTGTGATATTTTGACGAGTAACAATAATGTTATACAGAAAGTTTTGTTTAAATAATTGTTTAATGTATTTTTGTAATTATTTGTTCAATGTATTTTTGTACAATTCTATTGTTTTGGGAATTTAGGATAGAATGTTCACTTAAGGTATGTTCGTTAATGTAACTAATTGTAATAATACATACATATATTAATGATGTTTTCCTGTTGAAAAATAAACAGACTCCTTGAAGAAGGCACAATAATGTGTCGAAACGCGTAGGAGGCATTAAAAGAAAACCAAAGGTTTTTGTTTTCAATTCACCGACCAAAAAGAAGCTCAATAAATATTGAAATTACATAAACATCGATATTGGTCTAATTTAACAAAATTATTAGAAAAATCGGAGAGCACAACCGAAGTTCAAAATAATCAACAAGAAAACATCCAAGGTATCAAAATGAAGCATTTTTTTCAACACATACGGTGTAAATACAACAACGACACGTGTTGCACAGTCAAACAATACAACAAAAATACAAAAACACTAGCAAAACTACAGCAAAATCTCAAACTACTACTCAATTACAAACATTATGAAATTATGCCTAAACATCTTAAAGGTAAAACAAAGGGTATCATAAACAATTTCTCACTGGAGACAACTAAAAATGAAGCGCGAAAAATTGAAAGTGAATTCCTTCGAAGAATATTAAACGTCGAAGTTAGGGAAGCCAATATAAAAATAAAAATTACCCGTGCGCATATCAGGCATAATTGTGAAGAGCTTAAAAGCAAACTAGACGAGAGGGATTTGAAGCTGGTTATAGAAAATCAAAAACAATTTTTCAGAGATGCAAAAACGGTCACAGATAAAAATATTTATGAGAAATTTCAAGGACAAATCAAAAATAATTTCGATAAATTCGGATTAAGATGCAACGAAGATTGGTTTGCCAATTTAACCAACATACAGGTTCCACAAGAAAGTAGATGGCTTCTATCCCTTGGTAATAAATTTGCCTTACCGGTATCACGGAAATTATTCTCCCCCATACATTTTATTGCTGATATGGAGCAAGCGATACAAAGTTATGAAGATGATAGACAAAAGGACACAATTCGATGCAACGTTGCGAGAAGAGTTAACAGCTATAGGAATAGAATTAAGCTTAACCCTAAAGATAAGTTTATTCTTAATATATATAATAACACCAAAAAATTCTTACAGGAAAATGAAAATTCTATAGTAATCACAAAAACAGACAAAGGCAACAAAACGGTGATGATGTTTAAGACAGACTACAAAAATAAAATTAAAGAACTTCTGGTCACTGGTCACACTGGTCGCGCTGTGAAGTTGTCAAAAATTTTTTCCTCCGTACTTTTGTGCTAAAAAAAAATATATAATTGATCAATTTAACTCAATAATATTGTGAAAAAGTGTCGGAAAAAGTGTCGCAATTTAGTGTGCTATCAAATTAATATAAAACTGCTTTATTTAAACTCTAAAGCGTAAATTAAGTGTGATTGCTGAGTGATTGTGCATATTGTTGTTGCATTGATCGCACAATAGCAAAAGCTCCCACACACAAAACTCCACCACAAACCTCTTTTTCACCACTAAGTGGTGAATTAGTGTGGACACAAACCATTCGTGTAAAGTTTATACATAAGTATCAGAGCTGTAAAAAGCTGCAACCACATTGTATTACAATCATAAAAAGTTGTACATATTACAAGCGTAGCCGGGTGCAAATGAATATAGACTAAAATATTCGTTTGCACCAGCGAGATGCCCCCCAACCATACTCCTCCTAAAGTAGGAGGTTCCCAACAAGTCGAAGTGCGAGATGCCCAACAAGCCCAAGTGCAACTACAGCACCAAACACCGAGATCCCTAGGTACACCCCAACAAATGTCCCAACATCTAACCCCATCCCGCCTGCCTAGTACCAACGTACCAAACGTACAACAGCAGATCGAAACCCTCCAAAGGCAACTGGAAATTCTCTATGCCCAACAACAACAAGCCCAGAAACCCCAAACTGCAGGAAACTTGACAACTGCTACCCCAACCGACCAATGGAAGATCGTCAATCCCAAACGCCAACGCGAAAGCCCAAGTAAAAATACTACCTCTAAAAAACAGGCTAAACTTGATAATTATTACTGGCTTGGAAACCGCCAACCAAATGAAAATGAAAACGAAAACAGATTTGCCTCCCTTGAAGTTGAGGAAACTAACCAACCAACTGAAAAAATACCCAAGCCGCCGCCAATATTTATAGACAAAGTTCTAAACATTCCCCCCCTAATGAGTTTACTACAAGAAGTTGCTCCAAACTCCTATGATCTAAAGCTCACAGGCAAGGATCAAGTAAAAGTACAAGCATCATCCCTGGATGCTTACAAAACCATAGTGTCACAACTGGAACAGAAGGGCACAGAGTTCCACACTTATAAAACAAAACAAGAACGTACCTTCAGAGTTGTTCTCAGAAACATGCACTCCTCAATAGACACAAAAGAAATTGTGGATTCTCTAAAAGATCTCGGTCACTCAGTCACAAACATTTGGAACATAAAACACAGAGTCACAAAAAATCCTCTCCCAATGTTTATCATTGAACTCAAACCCGCCTCCAATAACAAGGAGATATATCAAATTAAAAGTCTCCTGCACTCAAGAATTGCTTTCGAGCCCCCACACCCGAAGCGTGAAATACCGCAATGCGCCAACTGTCAGCAATATGGCCACACAAAGTCCTACTGTCGTCGAAAATCAGTATGTATAAAATGTGCTGGAAACCACCTCTCCGCTGATTGCAAGCGAAAGACAAGATCTGAAGATGTCAAATGCGCTCTATGTGAAGGCAACCATCCAGCAAATTATAAAGGCTGTATGGTATACAAAAACATCCAAAGCGCCAAATACCCAACTCTGAGGAAAAAAGCTCCTGCACAGCCCCAAGAGAAACCACAACAGCCAATTCAAACCCCAATGCAGATTGAAACCCCAATTGAAATTGACCAATACCCAGCCACATATGCTCAAGCAGCAAAGAAAGGCGTAACACCCCGCTCGAACCCTAATAATGCCATTCCAAATAGTAATGAAACCCACACCCCAACGCAAAACACTAACGAAATGCGAGAAATGATAGACTTACTGAAACAAGTCATGCAACAAATGACATCAATGATGAGCCTCCTCGTCACCCTCACGACTAAAAACTGTGCATCTTCAACCCGTTGAAAATTATCATTTGGAATGCCAATGGCCTATCCAAACACTTACTTGAAGTTAAAACTTTACTTCAGACCCACGATATAGATATACTCCTCATAACTGAGACCCACTTTACTGACAAAAGCTACTTTGAAGTACCCAACTACAAGTTTTACCACACAAAACACCCCAGTAACAACGCTCATGGAGGCTCAGGTATCTTGATACGGAAAAGTATTAAACATTACAGCACGAATTCATTCCGTACAAATGCTATACAAGCCACAAATATTGTCATTGAAGACCCGAGCGGCCAGCTTACACTCTCTGCTATCTATAGCCCGCCGAGGCACTCTATCAGCACTGCAGAATATGAAAATTTCTTCAAAACTCTTGGAAATCAATTTCTAGCTGGGGGCGATTACAATGCCAAACACACGTTCTGGGGCTCTCGTCTCATTACCCCTAAAGGAAGACAACTATATAATGCTATTAGCAATCTCAGTTTAACTCCATTATCTACTGGAACTCCCACTTATTGGCCAACAGATAAAAATAAAATACCCGACTTAATCGATTTCTGCGTGGTGAAAGGCGTGAATTCTTCAGATATAAATTGCAAATCGTGCTTTGAATTGTCTTCCGACCACTCTCCAATCCTGGTAACAATTGATAAAAATTTTACACCGGCAGCGGAACAATGCAGCCTTTATAATCGGAAGACTGATTGGGAATACTTCCGACACATCATCACGTCTAATCTTGACTTCAAATTAGCCCTGAAATCTGCTGAAGATATAGAGGCAGCAGTCGAACATTTTAACAGCTGCATCCAACAAGCTGCATGGAAATCAACTCCCACCCTCATCAGACAAAAAAGGACAAGCGTTACCCACAACATACAAGCTAAGCTCAAAGAAAAACGACTCGCAAGGAAAAAATGGCAACAAACCCGTCACCCCGACGACAAGAAAAGATTGAATGCTCTCACCAAAGAACTCAAAAACATCCTCAAAATTGAACACAACAGACAAGTTCAACAATATCTCAGTAATATTGATGCAACAGCTGCAACTGATTACTCCCTTTGGAAAGCTGCTAGTAAGCTAAAAAGGCCGATTTTCTACAATTCTCCAATACGAATGGAAAATAACGAATGGGCGAAAAGTGACGCAGAGAAAGCAAATACTTTTGCACGCCACCTAAAATCAGTATTCACCCCACATGATATTGAACCCCCACTAAGCACAACAACAGAAGTGAAAAATACTCTGAGTCATCCCTATCAAATGGACCTCCCCATAAAACGATTCGCAATATCGGAGGTAAAAACCGTAATAGCGATGCTCAACCCAAAGAAAGCTCCTGGGTACGATATTATTAATGGCAATGTACTAAAACACTTACCTTACGAAGGCATAAAATTTCTCACCCAACTTTTTAATGCAGTACTAATAACTGCATTCATACCCCCTCAATGGAAAGTCGCTCAGATGAAAATGATTCTGAAACCAGGAAAGCCCCCTGATACGGCAGCGTCTTACAGACCCATTAGTCTGCTGCCCATTGTCTCAAAAGTCTTGGAAGTTCTCTTCCTTAAAAGACTCCTACCCAAAATAGAAGAGCGTAACATTATACCTAATCACCAATTTGGCTTCAGAAGAGGACACGGAACAATTGAACAAGTACATAGACTTACCGAGAAAATCTACTCTGCCTTTGAGCAAAAAAAAATACTGTACAGCTGCCTTTCTAGATATATCCCAAGCTTTTGATCGCGTATGGCACGACGGCCTGCTCTATAAAATAAAAAATACTCTCCCTACAAGCTACTTTCTATTTATACAATCTTATCTAAAAAATCGTTACTTTTTCGTCAAAGAAGGAGCAGAGCAGTCTGAGCTTTACGAGAGCTTAGCAGGCGTCCCGCAAGGTAGTGTAATGGGCCCAATACTGTACCTACTTTACACATACGACCTCCCAATAGCAGAAGGAGTCACTATCGGCACTTTTGCCGATGACACTGCTGTACTGGCTTCAGACCTCAACCCTAACGTCGCCTCACTCAAGCTTCAAAGAAGTTTAAATAAAATTACCCATTGGCTGAAAGACTGGCGGATAAAGTCAAATGAATCAAAATCTGTTCAAGTGACGTTTACCACTAGACGCAACACTTGCCCACCCGTAAAACTCAATGGCATTGATATACCGCAAAGTGACGTAACAAAGTACCTGGGTATGCATCTCGACAGAAAACTAACATGGAGAACCCACATATTCACCAAACGAAAAGCTCTTGGTATAAAACTGAGAAATCTTTATTGGCTCATGAATCGAAACTCCCAACTATCAATCGACAACAAACTCCTGCTCTACTCAGCTATCTTAAAACCCATCTGGACCTATGGCATACAGCTATGGGGAACCGCAGCAAACTCAAATATAGAGATTCTCCAAAGATTCCAATCGAAAACCATTAGAATGATTGTAAATGCGCCCTACTACGTCACGAACGACCAACTACATCGTGACCTAAAGATACCTACTATATCTCAAGAAATCAGAAAGTATGCTGCATCATACAAAATGAGAATATTAGCTCACCCCAACCCACTCGCTCTAGCCCTGACGGCAAGACCAACCAATTTCGTACGCCTCAAAAGAAAATCATTTACAGATCTTTGCTGATGCACTATAATAAATGGATGCGCTACTGAGAGCAATCCATACATGCCCACCATGTTTATTAAGTCATTATTAATTACTAATTACTTTTAACGAACCACAAAATTGTTGGATGTATTTTATTTATACAGTTGGCAAAATATATTGGATGCTAAAAAAAAAAAAAAAAAAAAAAAAAAAAGAACTTCTAAGTGACAAAACAACTTATAAAACGCTAAGATTTGACCCGACACAACAATTGTTAAGGAAAAACAATAAAATCTTAAATGAAATTTACAAACAACAAAACATTGACACAAAACTTAGGCAACAATTAACATGTAATGCAGCTACAGCGCCGAGATTATACGGATTACCAAAAATACATAAAAATAACGTTCCACTTACACCAATTTCTTCGTCCGTTAATATTCCATGTTACAACCTTAGCAAGTTCATAGGGGGATTACTTAAAAATATTGTATCAGAAAATTACAATATAAAAAATTCATTTCAGTTAAAAGAGAATCTTAAAAAAATAACTTTAGAGGACGATGACATATTAGTTTCATTTGACGTAGTTTCCCTCTTCACGAATATACCAATTCAACTAGCAATTAGGACAATAATGCAAAAATGGACGATCATTGAGATATACACAAAAATAACAAAAACGCAATTTTTAAATATCTTAGACTTTTGTTTACGCGACAACAATTATTTCGTGTACGATAAAATTATATACCAGCAGGTATATGGAATGCCCATGGGAAACCCCCTATCCCCAACAATAGCCGATATAGTACTTGACAAAATACTTGACGATAGCTTGACTGAACTTAGATCTAAGAGTATTCATATTAAATACATAAATAAGTATGTAGACGATATATTTGCTATAATAAAGAAAAAGGACGTGGAGGCAATACTGAGTACATTAAACTCACAACATACAAAAATAAAATTCACTTGTGAAAAAGAAGAAAATAATAAATTGGCCTACCTATACATTGAACTACATAGAATGAAAAATCAAATTAGGACGAACTGGTACTCCAAAACAATAGCCTCATCCAGGATGATTAATTATCATTCAAATCATCCTTGGACACAAATATGACCCTTTCTAAAGGTCAAAATCGTATCAACACAAGTTACTCTATCCTAAATACGCAGTTGGCTATAGTAGAGGAGTTTTCAGATCTAGGGGTTGTTTTTGATTCTCGCTTCACTTTCGTAAGTCATGTGAACTGCATTGTGCCTAAAGCTTACTCTAATCTTGCATTTCTGAAGCGCTACGCCAAGGATTTTAAAGACCCTTACACAAGGAAATCGCTGTTTGCTTGCCTAGTTCGCTCTAAGTTGGAGTACGCCTCAATAATCTGGAACCCTTATTATTCTACACATTCTGATAGAATAGAGCGTGTGCAACGAAATTTTACTCGTTTTGCCCTTCTGCCTCTTAGGTTTGCTGACCCCTTTCCATCTTATCATTCACGCTGTCTTCTCATCAATTTAAATTCCCTTGCTAATAGACGCATGATCCAGTCCCTAATGTTCTTCTTTGATGTCATTAACGGCTCAATTGACTGTCAGCCACTTCTTGAGAAGATCTATATAAATGTACCTTCGAGGATGTTACGTTTTTTCTACCCTCTTCATGTTGATGTAGTGAAGTCAAATTATTTTAATTATGCACCTATATCGAGAATCGCTAGTGAGATGAATAGAATATATCAAAAATTAGATCTTGATTTCGCCATGCCTCGATCTCAATTTTATCTCTAAGATATCTTCATACTATCAGTGACTCAGGTCTTTGAATTTTGTTGAACAAAAATTATTTATTATATACGTACAAATTAACAAAATTATTAAACAGCGTCAATATTAATTTTTGACTGGGTCCCTTCTGGCCCAAAATGTATTAAAATAGTGTCAAATTTAATTTTTGACTGGGTCCTTTCTGGCCATTAGTGTCCTTTAAGGCACACTCGCCCCTTAATGGGTATATCACTCCCTACTGAGTGAGTCTAATTTTGTAATTTTGTATTTTATTGTTTGCAAAAATGTATATGCATATTTTTGTACATTTATGTGTTCACTTAATATTAAAAAATCAAATGAAAATGAAAATAAAAATTGTATCTAAAATTGTATCTAGTCTGTAAGATTTTTTGTAATCATAGACTGAATAAACTGAAATTGAAATTGAAAAGAGGAACACAGCAATGGGCTTAATAGAAAAAATTTATAAACTTAGCGACCAGGAGTACAGAAATGAAAATAAGACGAAAATTAAAAACATATTAAACAAGAACGGGTACCCTAATGTAACAGTAGAAAAATGGATAACAACAAAACTTAACCAAATGGGACGCACAAACAATAACACAACAAGAGAACAAAACAGAACATTCACAGGTATAGCTTACTTACCAGGCCTAACAGACAACAAATCATTGCAAAAATATATGCCCAAAAACAACATCACGTTTGCATACCGACCTAATCACACACTCAATAATATATTTACGAAGACAAAAGACAAAATAGAAAAAGAACAACAACACAATGTAATTTACGAAATACCATGTAAAGGGAATAAAGACGAAAGCTGCGAAAAAGTGTATATTGGGACAACAAAGAGAGCTTTAGCGGTTAGGATTAATGAACACGAAGCAGACGCAAAAAATAAAAAAATGTCAACAGCTTTAGCACAACATTTAGTTAACAGCGGACACACAGCTGATTTTGAAAGCGCGCGAATTTTGGACATAGAAAAGAAAACTAGGAAAAGACTGACATTAGAAAGCTTAAGAATACAACAAAAAATACAATGTGCAATGAACCATAAAGAAGACGTTGACAATATAAGTAGTACATACAAACCTGTGATATTTTGACGAGTAACAATAATGTTATACAGAAAGTTTTGTTTAAATAATTGTTTAATGTATTTTTGTAATTATTAGTTCAATGTATTTTTGTACAATTCTATTGTTTAGGGAATTTAGGATAGAATGTTCACTTAAGGTATGTTCGTTAATGTAACTAATTGTAATAATACATACATATATTAATGATGTTTTCCTGTTGAAAAATAAACAGACTCCCTGAAGAAGGCACAATAATGTGTCGAAACGCGTAGGGGGCATTAAAAGAAAACCAAAGGTTTTTGTTTTCAATTCACCGACCAAAAACAAGCTCAATAAATATTGAAATTACATAAACATCGATATTGGTCTAATTTAACAAAAATATATTTTCACCAAAGAATAATAATGCATTTTCTGAAGTTGATAACTATTGTTTGGCTACTATAAAAAAGCAACTAACGAATTATGAATGTGTATTACCAACAATTTACCATTTCAGTAAAAACTTCCGTCTTAATAAAGACGCATTCAAATAAATACTGCAGGTGGTGGAAGGTCGGCTTCAGTATAATGCGCCCGCCATATTTATTTTCAAACCACTAAGAATGTTTCAATGAATCCTTCAGGAAAAGTTCTGCGAATGATAATTTTACTAGTTATAACACTCCCGACTACGCAAAATTACTGTAAATGTCTCCAGATCTAACTCCTGAAAGGGAGTTCTATCGGCTGAGGGTTACTTTTCAAAGCGCGGCGCAGTGCATAAGGGTGCTCTACGCAAAAATACTAGGGGTATTGGCTATCCATAGCATAACCCTAGCACGTAGCACGGATTGTAAAGTTTTACAACGCACAACAACAAAACACAGGCGCAAAGAAATATGCTAGACCTCAAAAATATGCTACACCAAAACCTATGTATATTTATTTGCTATGAGGTGTAGGAAATTAATTGCGACCCTGCGTCAACTGACATTTGCCAATTGCTAATTTCAATTTCAATTTGAGCATTCGAATTTTGCTTAAAATGTTATTTTTTATGTGTGTTGGAGTTATACATTGGTCTTGTAAATACCTTACTTGAAATTCATACATTACTATGGACCTACCTTAAGATTATGAATATATACCTTAGTAGAAACATCACTTAATCTGGTATACGAAGTTATCGATTTCGATAACTTTCTACCTTGCTCTGAAATCACTATTGAATAGAAAAATAAAATTGAAACTACATGCGAATTAAGAAGTCCAAGTCATTTCATTGTTGCGGAAGTCAGGCCGGCTTTACAAAAGTAGTTCATAGCGTTCAGAACGCGTCACTGGTCCTTCGAGCCGGATTTCGCTTTCCCACAATAAATAACTGCGGACAATTGCAGTAGTAATATCCTCGCCGCTCGATGGTGATTCATCATAACCTCGAATTTCAACTTCAACCACGTTTCGTCAATCGTTGCAATAAGAAGTAGCACCTTTCTATTGAGAGCCATCAGGAACGAACAACAAACAACCCAAGAAGTGGATATCACCGCAAACGTGCATCACTCGATCTACAAAGATCAAGAAGAAATCGTAGTATTCCAAGGTAAGTGACTTTAACATTTTCGTTTGGCAATTATTTAGTCATTATGTCTGACAATGAGTCGTCGCCTGAAAAATCAATCGCCCCTACCGAAGAAGAACAATTGGTGGCAGAACAAATCGATTTACTAGAACGAATGCGAAAGGAGCGACCAAATTTCGACAAGGACGGACCGAATCGGCGTTCCAAAGGACAGTTTGCAACACGTCTTAATCGTATCGCTCAATCTCTTCAGACTTTCAATGCAAACCATCGCACTCTGGTGCGTTCACGGCTATCTCGCGATGATGAATACTTCAAAAGGGATATCTTTGGAGTTTTTCAATCTGAACATGCAGATGCAATCGACTATATCGAAAGCGTTTTCGACCAACTATATCCAGATCGGCATGAAAAAGAAACAATTGCAGCCTTACCCGCCAATTCCGCTTCCACAACTGAAACTATCAACACGATTATACGCGAAGTGCACAACGATAGCTCATTTCGACCTCCTGATCTGAAATTAGAAAAGTTCAACGGCGAGCCCAGTGAATGGCCAACGTTTTTTGCATCATTTCAAGCAATTCACAACAATTCAAAACTATCAAAACATCAAAAATTTGTGTATCTAAAATCATTTCTGACTCCGAACGTCACATCAGCAATTGCTCATTTGGAAGTCACGGAAGATACATATGACGAAGCCTTAAGGGATTTAAAAGATCGCTATAGCAACGACCAAGTTCTGTTCACCGCATTCATGAGAAAGTTCATGAATCTACCAACATATACTCAACGTGAATCAGCAGCCGAGTTGAAATCAATGCATGACTCTGCGCGTGCGTGTATTGTTCAGTTAAAGAGCCTTAAGTTTCACACCGAGGAGAATTCGGAGTTTTTTGCATTTCACTTACTTGAAAAACTGTCACCAGCAACACGTCTTGAGTTTGAAAGATATCGCAAGGAGCCGAAAATAGTCCCAAAACTTCAGCAATTGCTCGACTTTCTTAAATCAACATTTCTCATTGCGGACGCAGCCGCACAAACAAACTCTTCATCCAACTCTCATTCCCGATCGCAGGAAATGTCTAATAATTTTACAAGTAAATCTGGGAGAAAAAACGTGCGGAATCTTCATGTCACGAAGAAATCTATCGTATGTCCGATCGAAGGGTGTAAGGGATTCCATGTCCTTCGCAAATGCCAACAATTCCTACAGTGGACACCATTTGAACGTAAAGAGTTTGCAGGGAGATTGAAGCTATGTTTCAATTGTCTCGGTCATTCAACATCAACGCAATGTACAAGCAAAAATACTTGCTTTACATGTGGCGGCAAACATCATACTTTACTGCATTTTAATAAGTCAAATTTATCATCAAGTGCATCCCCATTTCCAACCAGAGATATTGCATCGACTTCAACACACGTGAATCATGCACCCCTGGTTAACCCACAAATTGTATCTAATAATTTGGTGAATACAAATTCAACGATTCTACTTGCCACTGCTATTGTAAATGTCGTCGATGCATCCGGTGAGTCTATACGCCTTCGAGCATTAATCGACAACGGGTCGCAACAATCAATCGTGACAAAAGGTGCTGCTCAACGACTAAAATTGCCTTCCATTCCGTTTTGCATAGGTTATCGTCCCATGGGTGAAACTCAGTATAAGGTCGCCGATAAGGGAGTTATTCTCAACATTCAATCCGTTGTTAATCCTTATTTCAATTTGGAAACGAAATTTGCAGTACTTCCATCAATTACCTCTGAACTGCCTTTATATCCAGTGAAGGTGAAATCTTGGCCATATCTGGAAAAATTGTCACTGGCTGATCCCTACTATGCCTCTCCAGGTCAAATCGATCTGCTATTGGCCGGCGATGTTTACGGTCGCATTATTGAAAACGGTGTGTGTAAGGGAGAAGTCGGAGAGCCCGTCGCTCAAAATACGTCTTTGGGATGGATATTGTTTGGAGAATTGTTTCAACAAAACCATGTTCTTACATTTCCCTTGGCGAATTGTAACCATATCTCAACTACACAAATCGAGGAGTATCTCACTAAATTTCACGAACTGGAAGAGGTACCTATTCCCAGATCATTTTCCAAGGAGGATGAGTGGGCTGAAGTGTTTTACCAGCAGACTACTATTCGCCAAGCAAATGGAAAGTTCATGGTCCGTCTACCATTCAAATCATACGTGGACCCATCAATCGAGCTAGGTGCGTCGTACGATACAGCACTTCAACGTTTTCAATCACTTCAACGTCGTTTCAAACGCGATATCAACTTCAAGGAAGCATATTTCAAGGTATTTAATGAATATCGGCAACTGAATCAGGTCAAGTTAGTTGAGAAGATCAACGAAAAACATTACTATTTACCGCATCATGCAGTATTCAAGACAAGCAGTCTCACTACTAAACTTCGTCAAGTTTTCGACGGGTCAGCCAAATCGACCAACGGAAAATCATTAAATGATATTCTGACCACAGGTCCGGTCTTGCAACCGGATTTAATGTCAATTATTCTAAACTGGCGTACATATAGATATGCCTTCATTGCCGATATAGAGAAGATGTATCGTTGTATCGATATGCATCCAGATGACACACATTATCAGTACATTTTGTGGCAAGATGATGAAAATTCGGGAATTCTGACATATGCGCTTCAAACCGTAACGTTCGGTCTCGCACCATCACCGTATCAGGCTATTAAAACCATTCATGTGTTGGCGGAACAGGCCAAGTCTAATTCACCAGCGGTATACACGGCTCTTAAATTTGAAACATATGTCGATGACGTCACTTCTGGCAGCGAAACAATCGAAAATGGAATTAAACTGATTCAGGATCTTATCAAACTACTTCGTAGTGCAGGGTTTGAACTCCGTAAATGGGCAAGCAATTCTACTGAGATTCTTAAGCAAATTCCGATTGAGTATCGCGAAGGAACCACGACGTGTTTATTTAATGCCGAAGAAGCTATAAAAACACTTGGATTAGGATGGTCATGTATCAACGACCGGTTCACATTCTCCGTCAACTTTGCCACCGAGAAACAACTCACAAAGCGCAATGTCTCTTCTACAGTCGCTCGCCTATTCGACCCACTCGGTTGGCTTAATCCATTCGTTACCAAAGAAAAAATGTTTCTAACCAAGCTATGGGAGTTAAAATATGATTGGGATGAACCCATCACGTCCACGGATTTAGAATTCGAATGGCAAAAAACAATTGCGCAATTGAAGCTAATCAAGGACATTGAAATTCCTCGCTGGATCCGTACGTCATCAACCAACAAACACAACCAGCTCCACGTTTTTTGCGATAGCTCAAGCAAAGCATACGCTTCAGCAATATATCTGAGAACAGTCGACGCAGGCGAACACATCTTTGTTAACTTATTGGTCGCAAAAAGCAAACTGACCCCAATACGAAAGCCGTTAACCATACCTCGAGCAGAATTATGTGGTGCGACACTGGCGGTAAAACTACTTGATTCCGTCAATCAGTCATTTAGCCTCAGACCCGACAAGATTTTTCTGTGGACCGATTCCA
This sequence comes from Urophora cardui, assembly GCA_960531455.1. Lineage (NCBI taxonomy): Eukaryota > Metazoa > Arthropoda > Insecta > Diptera > Tephritidae > Urophora > Urophora cardui. The sequence goes on from CAUIJX010000004.1 coordinate 16,169, forward strand.
CCATCGTATTATCCTGGATTCGGGGAGATCCAAATCGTTGGGCTGTCTTCGTGTGTAATCGGGTTCATAAAATTTTATCATCGACTGAAGTAGAACAATGGAACCACATCGCCTCTCATGAAAATCCCGCCGACCTTAACAGTCGTGGCTTAACTGTCGCCGAGTTGCGCGATTCATCATTATGGTGGCATGGACCACATTTTCTTTCGCTGCCTCCAGATAAGTGGCCAAAATCAACTTTCAAGGTCCACGAGGACGAGCATATCGAACTTCGGCCCCGGTGCAAAACAATAAATCTCATCACAAATGAAGAATGTACTGTTGAGGTTCTGACTCAACGATTTTCGAACTTCAATCGTCTCCGTCGTGCCGTCGCATATGCCATCCGTTTTATTAAGATTGCTAGAGCTTCAATTGAGCTCAAATTGAAACGTCAATCAATCACAATACCCTCGGTATCTATAAAGCAACTTATCCAACGGGTCTCTCCACCCTCAGTCACAGAGGTTCAACACAGCGAGTATTCACTGATTCGCTGGATTCAAGCAATAGAATTCTCTGACGAACTCAAAACAATTCTAACCAAAGGACCAATTCCAAAAACTAGCAAATTGTACCGACTGAATCCATTCCTCGACGAGAACAACATTCTTCGTGTTAATGGCCGTTTGCAAAATGCATTTATGTCTTTTGAAGAAAAGTATCCAATAATACTACCCGCGAAGCGACACATATCTACGTTAATTGTCGATCATTACCATCGCCTCACGTTACACGGCGGACCACAAGTCACCGTCAATCAAATCCGGCAAATTTATTGGATTCTAGATGTTCGAAATCTTGCTCGTCGTTTCATACGAAACTGTGTAATTTGTTTCAAAGCACGTCCTGTTTTATTACAACAACAAATGGCGCCATTGCCCACTGCACGTGTAAACCAAAATACACGGCCCTTTGGCTCAACAATTATCGATTACGCAGGTCCATATGACATTCGTATTTCGAGAGGGCGCGGACAAAAATCATACAAGGGCTACGTCGCTGTGTTCACCTGCATGAGCACCAAGGCCATTCATTTAGAAGCAGCTGGCGATCTAACGACACAAACTTTTTTGTATGCATTCGACCGCTTCGTCGCCAGAAGAGGACTTTGCCATGACGTGTTCAGCGATTGTGGGACAAATTTTGTTGGGGCAGATAATGAAAATCGAAGACTCTATTCCGCTTACATACAATCAGTCGAGAAGGAGATCATACCAGCATTAGCAAATCGACATATTCAGTGGCATTTCAGCCCACCGGGAGCACCACACTTTAATGGTCTAGCTGAAGCTGCAGTCAAGTCGATGAAATTTCATTTGTCAAGAGTCATCGGGAAGGCCAAACTTACATTCGAAGAATTTTCAACAGTTTTGGCCCGGATTGAGGCCGTATTAAATTCACGACCAATCTCACCAATTACCGATAATCCTAATGATTTTACTGCATTGACACCCGGACACTTTCTCACGGGCAATGCACTTCTATCAAAACCCCAGCCACCATGTGAGTCAAATCCAATCAAACGACATCAGTTGATGGATAAAATGGTTCAGCATTTTTGGCAACGATTCAAGGAAGACATTTTATCAACTATGCAAATCCGTAAGAAGTGGCAAGAAGAGAAACCAAATCTTAAGGTAAATGATCTTGTAATCGTCAAGGATGACCGCTTTCCAGTTGGCCATTGGCCGATGGGACGTGTTGTTGAGTTACATCCAGGAAGCGATAATCTCGTTCGTGTTGTGACGATTAAAACCGCTACGAGCGTCTTAAAACGACCGATCGCAAAACTCGCATTGGTACCCATAAGTGCAACGTCGACAAAACCTTGAATGATTGCCATGCGAATTTGTTACGGTCACTTGTCTTGCCCTCTACAAGTAAGGAATATGACACACTTGCATCACAGCACAATTCTATGTAATACTATTTTGTAAACTATCAATTTCATTTATTTGTATCGCGTTACAACCCAATGTTTAATGACAACAATGTTGTCATTGCCGGGAGAATGTTGGAGTTATACATTGGTCTTGTAAATACCTTACTTGAAATTCATACATTACTATGGACCTACCTTAAGATTATGAATATATACCTTAGTAGAAACATCACTTAATCTGGTATACGAAGTTATCGATTTCGATAACTTTCTACCTTGCTCTGAAATCACTATTGAATAGAAAAATAAAATTGAAACTACATGCGAATTAAGAAGTCCAAGTCATTTCATTGTTGCGGAAGTCAGGCCGGCTTTACAAAAGTAGTTCATAGCGTTCAGAACGCGTCAATGTGTATTTATTAAATTCACTAAAATAAAATGATTTATTTATTAAAAAGTGAGTGATTAACGCGTCCCTTTGGCTAAAAAGAAAAGCTGCTTCTTAAAATATCCTACGACTGTGCAATGGGGTGCTCTCGATGTGTAGCATATTTTGGTCTAGGATATTTGCAATCCGTGCTATCTTGCTAGGGATAGCGAATACCCCTACTGTGTTATTAATGAATTATAAGCTTCCGCAAGATTTCGTTTGCATTTTAGTGATCTATCGCCAAAAAAAAAAAACGAAAAATTCCGGTGCCGGGTACATTGTTATTGAAATTTTCCCCTGTTTTGTATACAATTTGCTTTTATGTAGTTCAAAATAATTCTATGAAAAACAGAAAAAAGGACAAGGTTTCTTTCACGCAAAAGTAAGACTATTATTTTTATTTTCAGCCTCTAATTAAATTTACGCTTGTTTACTTAAGGTAAAAGGATTTCTATGATCCCTTAAAAACTTTCTCTCGTTTATCGGATTCCTTTGCTCTTCTTCCTCCACTAATATAGCTGCTATCGCAATATAATCCATTATTTTATTATTTAAATAAATAGTTTTTAGTAAAATAAACTAACGATGTATTTACTTTTATCAAAAAGATAAGAAACGTCAGAAAATCCCGCTCAATTCCGCCAACCAGAAAGGTAGGCGCATACGTGAATTCAGAACTTTAATATTGTAATTACAATATAATAATACAATGGCGCTATTATAACTATGACGAGTTTTATGGCCGAGCTTCTCTCCCAATTCGGGGACATCACCGTGGTTGAAGGCCCCCAACGCAAAAGCTGTTCTCCGCAAAAGTTTTTTCTTTATCTTCTCTTTCCGGAGTAATATCTATGGCCCGGTCCACAGTGCTTTTGCGCAGAACATTTTTCTGCATTGGCGGCCTTCGGCCGCGCTTATAAAAAATAACCCTGGGCTACGCCATCCGTCCGGACGTGTGCCCTAACCGTGGCTACCGCGATGTCCTTCTGCGTAGTACACCCTTCAGCGTAGGCGGGGTCTGGTACGATATGTCGAAAATTTTAATGTCTATCCCGCGTAGGAGGGCTTCGGCCGCGCTTTTAAAAAATAACCCTCAGCCGATAGAATTCTCTTTTCGAAGCAATATCTATGGCCCGGTCTACAGTACTTTTGCGGCCATTTCAACTCGCAAAGTGAAATAAGACCTTTAGAACCTTATTTCACATTTCAAGTGAAATAAGACCTTATTCTTAATACAGGCGTTATTTCTCAATCGATAGCGATATAAGGACTTAAAGGCCTTATTTTAAAAGGCCTTATTACACCCCGCCTAGTTTAATGTCAAAATAATGACTCGCCTCCTATTGGCCATAGTGTGAATTTGCTTTGATTTTGACATTACACTGTACCTTTGTAAATGAAAAAAGTAGTTTCTGAATTCGCCGCTGCGCCTACCTGTCTTGAATTTCGCATCAGTACTTGGCAACACTGATTCGAACACAGTTCACATATTTGGCTACACTGAACTTCGAACCGTCGGGGTTGCTGATGCCATTTTCGATGAGTTCGACGCCGTGGCTTTCGGCATTTCGGTGCTGCCGACGGCGTTGGTGATACACACAATAAACAATGAAATTATCAACACTTTTATTGATTATTTGAAGAGCGATCTAAAAACACGTCTATTCGCTGTTATAATAATAATATAATACAATGGCGCTATTATAACTCTGACGAGTTTTATGGCCGAGCTTCTCTCCCAATTCGAGGTGTGCTCCTTTTTGTTTTTCCTACTAATTGGGTGGACCTACAGTTTTATGCCGGCTCCGAACGGCGAATGCATTTTTTTTTGTGAGAAGCTTTTTCATGGCAGAAATACTCTCGGAGGGTATGCCGCCCACTGCCGAGAGATGACCGCTGCTCTTAAAAAACCCAATAATTGGATTTTTACTAATTAGAAAAATTTGTTTGGCTCGGACCGTGGTTTGAACCCGAGACCTCTGGCATAGCAGGCGAGCACTCTACCCACTGCACCACAGCGGCCACTATTCGCTGTTAGTCGTTCGAATAATCAAAACCGGATCAACCGATTAAAATATTTCTTCTTGGAAATGAAACTGTGAACCTTTTACTAAATTTCTGCACTCAAAAAATTAATAAATTCTCTTTTTAAACAACAAAAATATTATAAAGAATAGTATCAATTTTTGAAAAAAAAAAAAAAAAAAGAGTCATGAGCATGGTTGGTCGCCACTAGCCATGGGTAATGGCGCAATTTTTTTTGGCGCTGATACAATAACTCCAGCGCCACTCATGGCGCCAACTCACGGTACTGGCGCAATAACACCTTTAGCGCAATTGTCATGGAATAATCGATAAATAACATTTTTTCGCTTGTTACTGTTCACCATCCACGTTTTATTTCTTTTGGCGCAATTCTGCTTACATATACGAGGGCACAATTAATTTAAATTTTCATAATCATTTGGAAACATATTCCGTATATTTGTGAAAATATGCTGGAAATTAGAGTCACATAGATCACTATCAAGCATACATAATTGTGACGGTGTCATACGTATACATATACTATGGTGCTGTTATTGGCGTTGTGGTTGCGTCATTTTACACTAGCGCTATATTGGTGCTGGTGTTAGCGCACGAAATTGAGTCGGTTTTATAATACAAAATTGAGTTGGCGCTATATTGAGTTGGCACTATATTGGGTTGGCGCTATATTGAGTTGGCGCTATATTGAGTTGGCGCATTTCCCAAATCGGAGTTAGCGCAATAACGCCAGGGTTGGTGTTAGCGCAATTGCGCCGCGCAGCGCAGTGTTACCCATGCCTAGTCGCCACAAGCAATCGGTAAAGCAGAAGACAAAACAACGAGAACAATACATACCTACGTACATATGTACATAAGCAAAGAAATGACAAGAAGATACATACATACATATGAATATACGACCAAAACTAAAGCAATTCGTTTAAATGATACAAACGGATTCGATTCGTTTTGCGTGCAAATGGTAGGTTCGATTAACATTAAAATGTTTTGGTTTTTTGAATTTCACTTTATTTTTCAATTTATTTACAATATCTGGAAAGGTAAGTATTTTCCTAATATTATGAACAATCATTTTTCTTTTACAACAGAAATGAAAAGTGAAAAATTATTTTTAAAGTTTGACCTCAGATATGTATGTATATAGTACATATATAAAAATATATAAAAAAAAACTAGCATACCCGGCCAAGCTTCGCATTGGCTTTCAGTTATCAACAGTCATCATTAGGGCAACAGAAAATATGCCCTAAAAAATTAGTTTTTAGCGCTAAAAATATGTCCTTAAAATTGCGGTTTAAGCGCTAAAAATATGCTCTTAAAACTTGGTTTAAGCACTGAAAATATGCCCTTAAAAATTTTTTTTATATACTTAATAAAAAGATATGTGGCCGCTGTGGTGCAGTGGGTAGAGTGCTCGCCTGCTATGCCAGAGGTCTCGGGTTCAAACCACGGTCCGAGCCAAACAAATTTTTCTAGTAGTAATTAGTAAAAATCCAATTATTGGGTTTTTTAAGAGCAGCGGTCACCTCTCGGCAGTGGGCGGCATACCCTCCGAGTGTATTTCTGCCATGAAAAAGCTTCTCACAAAAAATGCATTCGCCGTTCGGAGCCGGCATAAAACTGTAGGTCCACCCAATTAGTAGGAAAAACAAAAAGGAGCACACCTCGAATTGAGAGAGAAGCTCGGCCATAAAACTCGTCAGAGTTATAATAGCGCCATTGTATTATTATAATAATATTATTATTATAATAAAAAGATATACGGCAGGGTAGGTTGTGTGCTCACCTTCCATGCAAGAGGTTCCAGGTTCAAACCCTGGCCCGGACAAATATCAAAAATTAGTTTTAAATAAAATTAGAACACTTTTTGTAATAAAAATATTTTTATTAAAGGTACATATGTATTTGTTTTTATAGGTACAAAAGCGAAATAAAAAATTCACATTTTATTAAATTGTAATACTTTTTGTAACAAAAAATTATTTTTATTAAAGGTACATTTTATAGGTACAAAAGACGAAATAAAAAAATTCACATTTGCGAAACACATCTTCGTTACCAAAAGAAAACAAATATTTTTACATACGAAAATTTATACATACATATATTTATGTGCATGAATTTTTAATTTTATGTGTTGCTGACAATCAAAATTCCAGTGCAAAACTTGCATACTTATTTATTCAAATTGCTATTGCTGTAAACTACACAATTTTGCGATAAATTTTCAAATAGAAAACTATGTCGATTGTCGCGGTAAGTTTTTAAACGTAGAAAAAGATATTTCCACGTCAACTGAAGTTATCGGGGCGTATTTAAAAGCAAGAATTTCAGTCACTGTGTAGCGTGTACTGCTACACGTTGAATATGAATATTGAGATATTTTTCTCGCTCTGTGAATCAAGATATTTTACTTCCGTCCTTTTCGCACTCACTTTCAATTCGTTTATTGCCAAAGTAAAAAAATGTAAATAAAAACAATTTTTCGAGCGGGATGGAAAAATATGACGAAATACTATGCTAAAATATGAATTTATAGCAAAATATGCCAAAATAAGCCTTTTGACCTAAATATGCGAAAATATGCCCTAACAAGTTAGGCGTATTCTCCTCGTCTTGAGCTAAAACGCCGATATATATTTATCATATGTAAATAGGACTGCAACAGAAGAATATGCATTTGCATATCTTCTGTTGCCCTAGTCATCATCATCTTATTACTGATTTGATATTCAAAATAAAAGATACCTTTATTTTGTGATCTGCTTCGCCATCCTGATAAAACATATTTTTTATTACTGAAAAGGTTTCTATTTTCAAAAAACTAAATACACGATATTCTTTGATTTGACTGAAAATGAAATCACAAATAAAAAGTTGTGTGGATTTGGATGAAGAACGAAATCAGAAATAAAATTGATTCATTATATCAAATCAAAAATGATTTGACTCATGCAACGATAAAATTCATGAATTTACTGCGGTGTCGCTGTTGTGTTCTATTTCTATTTACGGCAAAGTATCAGAACATATTTGAAATCCTCTAACGGCCTTATTCCGCGGGGTAACATAATTTACTTTACCGCTAAAGTTTAGACTTGACCTTTGAACACTTTTCTCGTATTCTATTCCACCTCAATAAGTGATAACAATTTGTTACCATTTTGAGTCCGATTCCATTCCATTCGTATGGAATCGCTTTGATAGCGTTAGCATTTGTTCGAGAATACCGATTGAGGAGATGGTAAAACTTTTCAGCAAAGTAAATTACCATTAAAATAATATTGAAGTAACGCACAGAATCGAGCTGTAAGTGGTGTTTCTTACATAGATACATACCTACTTATGTATATCTTTCCTTTATATGAATATAATTAACCTAGTAGCCCCGGAGAAAAATGAAATATATACATACATGTGTCTGTAGATAATATATCTACATACATTGATTAATCATGCAGCAAAACTTGGGAATTGTTATACATACATTTTTCTTAAAAAAGTTAATAAGTACCTATACTGAGGTAAATGCCCACGGAAGACGTATGAATCGAAAAATAAAATTAATATACAAGTTCCCAGTATTTTTTTACATTCGTATAAATAGATAGTCATAACTCAAAACTTCCATTTACTTTTAAAATGTTATAATTCAAACAAATCTCATCTCAAGTAATATTTAACGGTGGTTGCGTTATTTGGATTTGGGTGAGTCAGAAATACAGAGATAAAATTTATTTTTGATTTTAAATATATTTCAAGTCAAAGAGTGGCCACTGTGGTGTAGTGTGTGAAAGGCTCGCCTGCCATAAAAGAGGTCTCGAATTTTGTCCCCAGTCCGGACAAACACCAAGAAAAAGTTTAATTAATTAGAAATCAGAAATAGCGGTCACCTCTCGGTGGTGGGCGGCATACCGTTATAGGGTATTTCTGCCATGAAAATGCTTCCCACAAAATATGCATTCCAATAAAACTGTAGGTCCACTCAATTAGTAGGAAAAACAAAAATTAAGGAATGTGCCTCAAATCAGGGAGATAAGCTCGTCCTTACAACACGTTAGAGCTATTTCAGCGGCATTGTATTATACATACAATTATATTCTCGTCATACATACTATTATATTCTCGCCAAAGATATTATTAACAAACATTTTGTAACAATTCCTAAGTTTTCGGTTATGGAAGGAACCTAAAATTTACTCGAGAAATTCAAACTTGGACCGATACTTTGGTGTAAATAGAAATAAAATACAACAGCGATACCTTCATATGTATGTACACATGTTTTTGGTATTCTCTATCTCCATACTAATAACCTTAATGGAACCCTATGAGATATAACTACCAAATTTCATTAAAATGTTTCAGTAGTTTTAGACGAAAATATTTAAGGATATGTACATACTATATATCTAAAGACAAATTTTAAAAATAATTTTTCAATTTTAATTTCTGTTGTAAAAGAAAAATTATTATAATTAAAATTGTTTGAGTAGTTAAAAAGTTTATTCCACACAAAGAATGTTACATGAGATTTTTATATATATAGATGTACGTAGATAGATATATGTATGAATCTAAGGCCAGACCACTCCAGAGGTTTTGGGTATGAAAAATTTGGTTACAGATATACGTAAATAGATAAAAATAGGTATATACATACATACCTGAGGTCAAACTTTAAAAATAATTTTTCAATTTTCATTTCTGTTGTAAAAGAAAAATGATTGTTCATAATATTAGGAAAATACTTACCCTTCCAGATATTGTAAATAAATTGAAAAATAAAGTGAAATTCAAAAAACCAAACAAACCTACCATTTGCACGCAAAACGAATCGAATCCGTTTTTATCATCTAAACGAATTGCTTTACTTTTGGTCCTGTTTGTTTATTGAATGTGCATGTGATATACATACATATGTATGTATGTACATATGTGCATGCAATGTAGCAACAAGTAAAGAAAATCAAGTTAAAAGGATTTAAATATAAACGGTTCCTTCTTTTGTTTTGTTTTAAGTAGGCGCAAATAAGAAAAGGAAAACAACTGAGCTAAGTAGGTGTAAATAGATTGAAATTGTAAAACGAAGAGCATACCTACCAATCGACCCGCCCTAGTGTGTATGCATATGCACATACACACACTCACACTAGCAGCGTAATTTTGCCCCTGTGGGGAAAATCTCTAGTTCCGAACTAGGTTGCTTCTAGTGCATTTTTCGCAACTACTGGTGCGAGCTAAATCTCTTTTGCATGTTATCAACTGGTGAATTTAACACGACGATGTCCTAGGCGGTGTCAATTGTCACCCTCTGCACTACATTTTCGATAGTTCTGAACTAGCTACAAATACCTACAAATTCTACAGTTTTGCATCAGTCGCTTAAGTGGAGCATTTGACATACTTCATGCAAGTGGCGCGATGGCCGACTGCCTAACGCATGTGCCTTTCAATCTGAGGAGCGCGGGTTCGAATCCTGTCGGGTTCAAGGTGGATGATAATTTTTTTCGTTTTGGTCTCTATCTGGAGAACCGACTGAAAATTGGAATGGAATGATATATCTATTGAAGCTCTGATTGATGCCTTTAATTTGATACCAATAATGCCCAAAAATATTTCGGGGGCTATTTAGGTCCATGTTTTGGCCTCAATCCCGGGAACCGATTGAGATATCCGTATAGTGTAAAATACAGGGATTGCAAATAATCGTTAATTTTTAAATTTTGACTAAAAAAATCATACTGAAGGAGAAACGCTAAACGCAAAAGAAGTACACAGATGTAATCACCGTAACGCAGACTACCTCTAGGTGCATTAACTTTTATTTTTTCGATTTTTATAAAAAAATTGATTTTTAATCGTTATTTTCTGAGTTTTATTTTTCCCTCAGCAAATAAAAGTTATTTTTTGATTTTTATATTTCGCTCAGAAAATAAAAGTTATTTTTTGAGTTTTATTTTTCCCTCAGAAAATTAAAGGTTTTTTTCTGAGTTTTATTTTTCGATCAGAAAATAAAAGTTATTTTTTGAGTTTTATTTTTCCCTCAGAAAATAAAAGTTATTTTTTGAGTTTTATTTTTCGATCAGAATATAAAAGTTATTTTTTGAGTTTTATTTTTCCTTCAGAAAATAAAAGTTATTTTGTGAGTTTTATTTTTCGATCAGAAAATAAAAGTTATTATTTGAGTTTTATTTTTTTGCTCAGATAATAAAAGTTATTTTTTGAGTTTTATTTTTTGCTCAGATAATAAAAGTTTATTTATAAATTTTACGTATTTATGTGACGCGAGCACATATATACTATTTAAAATGTAATTTTATGTATGTATGTGATTAGGTACATAAATATGTATCATTTATAAACTCTGTAGAAGGACAAAAATAAAGTTGTTTTATGTGAAGCATTTACTTAAATCTAATAACTTTAAACGAGCAATTCTTGTATATATATATATATATATATGTGTGTATATATATATATGTATATATATATAAATATATTTATATATACACACATATATATATATATATACAAGAATCGCTCGTTTAAAGTTATTAGATTTAAGTAAATGCTTCACATACAACAACTTTATTTCTGTCCTACAGAGTTTCTAAATGCTACATATTTATGTACCTACTCACATACATACATAAAATAACATTTTTAATAGTATATATGTGCTCGCGTCACATATATACGTAAAATTTATAAATAAACTTTTATTATCTGAGCAAAAAAATAAAACTCAAAAAATAACTTTTATTATCTGAGCAAAAAAATAAAACTTAAAAAATAACTTTTATTTTCTGATCGAAAAATAAAACTCAAAAATAACTTTTATTTTCTGAGGGAAAAATAAAACTCAAAAAATAACTTTTATATTCTGATCGAAAAATAAAACTCAAAAAATAACTTTTATTTCCTGAGGGAAAAATAAAACTCAAAAAATAACTTTTATATTCTGATCGAAAAATAAAACTCAGAAAAAAACTTTTATTTTCTGAGGGAAAAATAAAACTTAAAAAATAACTTTTATATTCTGATCGAAAAATAAAACTCAAGAAAAAACTTTTATTTTCTGATCAAAAAATAAAACTCAAGAAAAAACTTTTACTTTTGGTTTTTTGGTCGTTTTTATTTTGATAACTACTTTATTATTGAGCTCTCAAGACCATTTTTTTTTTTTTAAGGAAAAATTGGTATGAAAGATTAATACTTGTTTGGTAGAAGTTATAGATCCATTTCGGAGACCACCACATCTCTTCATCAGACTTCTTTTTAACATTTTTTTTATTCATTGGCGTCCGCCGAGATCGAACGACCAAAAAACCAAAAGTAAAATTTAATCGGATGAGCCAGCCGACAAACAAACTCTACTAATTAGTGTAAAGCATTGCTTGTGCTTAAAATAGAATTTGTACAAACCAAACAAACACAAAACCACACCAACATACAAGTGACAAATACCGATAACGTCGGCAAGGTCACTGTTGCTGGATGGTAGGTTGTAAAAAGGAAAAAATTAAAAGAAAAATTAATACAAGCAAAATGCAAGGCGGCGGTAGCCTAATGGTGATGCCATTAGACTTCCAACCGGAAAATCCAAGGTTCGATCTCGGCGGACGCCAATGAATAAAAAAATAGTTAAAAAGAAGTCTGATGAAGAGATGTGGTGGTCTCCGAAATGGATCTATAACTTCTACCAAACAAGTATTAATCTTTCATACCAATTTTTCCTTAAAAAAAAAAAAAAAAAAAAAAAAAAAATTGTCTTGAAAACTTTTATTTTCTGAGCAAAAAATAAAACTCAGAAAATAATCGTTAAAAATCAACTTTTTGGATATCACTTATAACCGTTACGGTCCCTGGTAAAATATATATGGATACCCTGATCAGCACCTTTAATTTGATACCAATATTACGAGAAAATATTTGGTGTCATCCGGGTCTACGTTTTGGTCTCTATCTAGAGAACCGATTAGAAAATTGGAATGGAATGAACTCCCTATTGAAGCTCTGATTGATATCTTTAATTTGATACCAATATTGCAGAAAAATATTTCGGAGTAATCTGGGTCCATATTTTGGCCTATATCTCGGGAAGGGGTTGAGATACCAGAATTAAATGTGATCATAATTTCAATCTAATACCAGGTGATCATTGTGTCAAAATTTGAATGTGATCGGCCTGGCAGTTTCGGCGTCCATAGGGAACAAACAAACAAACAAACTTTCATCCTTATATAGAAGAAGATATATTTAAAAATATAGTACACATATGTACCTATGGGTATATGTAATAAAAACATTAACATAAGTTCCACTGTAGACATAAAACCAAATAAATATGTTTTTTAAAATGGGCGTGACAGCACAAACCATACCAACTGGTGCCACGTCTGTTTTGTTATTTTTTGCGCAAGATACGCACGGGTCCAGCTAGTCTTTATTATAATTGGAAATATCATATATATTATTTCTAATTGGTGTTTTATAAATATCCCTTTTTCTGCTCACATAATTTACCAAAATTAATAAGTAAGGCATCGTTTTAAAGGTATTAATTAGCTATGCATGCGAAACGGTGTTTTATTGGGCGTGGTACTTTTTTTAAATAGTATTTTGCAAAAATAAAATGTTTAAATTTAAACTAAAAGATTTGCGCCTAAACTATGCTTTCAGAATTATTTTATTCTATCAATTCAAATCTCAAATGCAGATGTCGCTACATTTTAACAGTCGTGTATATTTTAAAACACTTTTATAAGCTTCAGCTGTATGTTTGTATGTAAACATTATATTATTTTAGGCGAACACGTGTGTATTCATTCCTACGCTAAATGGGGGCTTTTCAGTATAGGATATGTATATGTATGTATACTTTTGATCACATAACGGTTGTACGTAAGACCATAAAATAATTGAGATAGATATGGACTTACATATATATATCAAAACGATCAGGATGAAAAAAAATGATTGAACCATGTCTGTCCGTCCGGCCGTACACACTCTAACTTGCGCAAAAATAGAAATATTTAAATGAAATTGGGTACACAGATTCTAATGGGAACAGAGACAGTTGGGGTTGAAAATAAGGCATATAGATGTATTTCGAAAAACACGTAAAACATGATAATTCAGTCACTAATAAAGCCCGAGTGATGAAATGACGTTATGCCGTTATGAGGAAGCATGCTGAAATTTTGAAAAATGGGCGAAAATATATAAAAATATAATGCAGATATGTACCTATATAGATATAATAAAAACATTTTATGCGATATAGGTAATTCATTGGAAGTTCCATAAGATCCACTGTAGACATAAAACCAAATAAATAATAAGTTTTTTAAAATGGGCGTGACAGCACAAACCAAACCGACTGGCGCCTCGTATGTTTTGTTATTTTTTGCGCAATATGCGCACGGGTCCGGCTAGTTGTTATTTAATGGCGTTTTCGATTCTGGCCAAAACGTCGCACTTATTCTGCACTTTTATCGGGCTGTCAAATTTTTTTTGTTCTATTCCAAATAGATTCCACACATTTTTTCAGGGTTGATTTCAGCGTTGCCGTTTTGTGGGTAATTCCCCAAATTTGGGGAATTTTTTAATATTTGGGTAAATTTTGGGGAGTGCTATGATTTGGGGAATATTGGGGAATTCGCCTTTTAATTGTTTTATATGAATAATAATACCTATAAAAAAATTAATTATTTTCATGAGTTTCTATTACATTCGCATTGTGTGAAAGTGTGCATGAGTTTTTGCAGCATTTATTTAATCTTGAATTACCGGCTGTTCGAACATGTACAAGCAAATTTCATAAGCCCATTAAAGTAAGAAGTTGGCTAGGAAAAAATAAGCAATTTTATACCTTTCATGAACACGAAATGGTATTATAACATTGAGCCAAAACAGGTTTGTCGAAAGTTCCAGAAGGAGAAAAATTAGACCCACCAAAATATATACAGATATTATCAGAATCATGAGCTAGTTCCTCAGTTGTTAAGATACGCTGATCATTTGTCGGAATCGGCCAAATTTGATCATTATAACACTTAGCTCCCCTACAACCAACCATACATTTTGAGGTAAAACTTCTCCACTTAAATTGCTAAGATCATTACAATATTTTTTTATAAATATTTGCATAAACAACCCACAGAATTGGAGGTACCTATAAATTAAAGAAAATCGGACTATATAATGTTTCATTTCTCTCTTACTTGCTTTATGTATCTTTATAACTTTTTTTAACCAAACATATACATATGTACATATATGCACATGAATTTAAAATAAATTTGAAAATACTTGTTTATTGGAAATCCAATTCCACATAAAATCGACGTTAAAGTGACGGAATTATGGCGGACAAAAGATTTGTTTTTATGCAAAAAATAAGTTAAATACAAGATGTATAAAATGTCGAGGATATCAAAATTTTTGAAATTTTGTCGGGTAGTGTAATTTGAAAATTTGCATGGGGAATTTTGGGCAATTATGGGTAATTTCAATATTTTTTTGGGTAATCTCAAGAATTAAAACAGCAACGCTGGTTGATTGTTCTATTGAAAAAAAATGTCGCACTCTCCCCGACCACAGGGCAGAATTATCTGCCCTTAATATGAACAAGTGGTTGTATTATTTTTGTTTCATACATCACATGAAAAGTGCAACATTTTCTTAGGGCACAGGGCGCATGTTGATTATGTTGTCTTGTAATAATGCAGCATTTTGGTTCAGAATCGAAAACGCTATAAGTTTCATTAATTTCGCAAATTTTTCCCGTACAAAAAAATTAAAAACTACTTGAGGCATACTTTTGAGCATTATGTATGGAAAAATATATGAAAACTTAAAAAAACTTCCTCCATTAAAAGGTTCACAAAACAAACGAATTTTTAAGATTTCATCGCCTATTTATAAAGAACATTCACGAGCACCAAATCTTAAAAATTTGGGGAGGTCATATTTTTTTTTTTTTAATTTCATGTTAAAATTTTCCAATTTCTACACAAAATTTTTTATCATTCGAAAAGCAAAAACGCTGCAAAAAAATATTAACGCTGATAAAAAAAATTATCTCATAATTTGAAAGTATGAACTATTATCTGCAATATGAAGAAATATTCGATTAGTCGCCTCAATATAAAATTATTCAAAATTTCACAAGTAGCCCAATTATTGCGTTTTGAAAAAGGAACTTTTAGTCAAATGGGAGACAGATTATTAAATTAAAAATTAAAATACAGTTTGATTAAAAATATATCATTTTAACTCTCCGTCAGACACATATTTCGATTGTCACATTCGGTACACTTGAGTCTGGCTGGACCCACATACAAATTGTATGAAAATGAAAGTGTGTGTGCGTGTGATGTTGAAGAACTTCCAAAGTATCCAATCGATTTTTATGGACGCTTCCCGGAATTTTGGCCCAAATGTAGACCCGAATGGCCCCGGAATGTACTTGGCCAATATTGCCTATCAAATGAAAGGTGCTAATCAGGGCTTGAATATATAGTTATTTTAATTGGGATATCTAAGCTGGGTCAAGACGTATATTCGCTGGCCTCGGAATGTTTGTAAGCGATAGTAATAGAGTTAGGAATAGTCACATAGATAGAGGGAGACATGTTTCTCGTGGCGGAACGGCCCGGGATGTTGTGTGAATTTGCGCGTAAATATAAGAATTTTTTACAGCATTTCTCAATGTTAGCTTATTTATATTATTATATTCAAGTATTTAAGTTTTTTCAACTTCCTTAGGTAAAAAATATATAGGAATACTAGGGTATACCCGTCCCGCCTCGCGCTGCGCTAAACCTGTCTCCCTTTGTCTACATAGAGGTACACATGTATTACTATCTCTACCTCTAAAAAAACATTTAGGGCCCCCGGATCCACGTTTTGATCTATATCTTGTGAACCAGGTTAGAAAACCCAATAAAAATAACTCTATTTGCAAGCCCTGGTTGGTACCTTTCATTTGACACCAATATTGCTCGGAAAAATTGCGGGACCATGCGGATCCCCATTGGGGCCAAAATTCCGGGAAGCGTCCACTTTTAAAATATATATATATATTCAAGCCCTGATTAGCACCTTTCATTTGATACCAATATTGCCCAAGTATTTCCGGGGCCATTCTGGTTCACATTTGGGCTGAAATTCCGGGAAGCGTCCACTTTTTCAAACCACATCTTATGTGTAGATACCACATGAATCCACTGTGAAAATTTGATAAAAATCGATTGGATACTTTGGAAGTTCTTCAACATCACACGCACACACACTTTCATTTTCATACAATTTGTATATGGGTCCAGCCAGACCCAAGTGTGCCGAATGTGATGTGTTAGTCAAGATATCGGTATAACTAGCTTAGTATATGAGATACCAACATACTTTTTTTACAGGTCTGTGGAAAATTAAATTTTAGTAAGCTACCTCAAATTTCAAGCATCTAGCTCAATTTATAGTACTCTTTTTCGTAGAAAATGAAAAGGGTCTGGCTGGAACAAAATGTCAGATGGAGGGTTAAAACATACAAAAATTGGGGAGGTATTTTTTTTATATTTAAAGTTGAAGAAAACTTTTTCTTCGACTACTTTGTTAATATTTGAAAGTTGATATAAATCAAAGAGTTATCGCTATTACAAAAAGTTACAATAAAAAAATAAAAAAATAAAACAACAGCATACTACCTTCTTCAATTTGATATATTTGTTATGGAAAAGTTGAAGTAGGCACTGAATGTGTCGATCGTCAATTTTAGATACATGCAAATATACTCTGCTAAATTGACGGAAAAGTATTCATTCTGACGGCCCTATAAGTTCGAGTGGAATCGAACATTAGATACTCAGCTGTATGCTTTTATTGTTTGTTAGCGTTTGTTCGATATATGGTGTATTTTATATAAAGCGAGTGCCGCATAAAGTGGGCGTAGCCACGCCGGACGGACGGACAGGCGGGCGTTTCTTTTTTCATCCTGATCATTAATCGAATCATTTAATATTACGCTTAAAGTGTCTACAATAGAACAGGCTAATTTTTAAAAGAATAAAACACATACATACATAATTTGAAATCGTCTAAATAGCACCTTAAAAATCAAATTTTTTTTATTATTACTCTTAGTGCACAAACCAGATTACATAGGTATATATTTTCGCAAACAAAAAAAAAAAAAGACGGAACACCCGGAAAAAAATTTCTGGCTACGGCCTTGTTTCTATGTAAAATCCCCGCCAACACTCTTCGCTGAGATATTTTTCGGGGTCCTCCTGGTGCACGTTTTGCCCCATACTTTGGGACCCGGCCTAGGTATCACAAATAAAATAGTTCTATGTTGAAGTCCTCATCAAGACCTTTCGTTTGATACCAATATCCCTCAAAAAAATTTGAGGGTCATCCAGGTCCACGTTGTGAACCATATCTGGAGACCCGGCTTAGGCATCACAATTATAATAGTTCAGTGTTGCATTCCTCATCAAGAACTTTCATTTGATACCAATATCTCTCAGAAACATTCGAGGGTCATCCGGGTCCTCGTTTTGACCCAAATCTGGAGACCCGGCCTAGGAATCACAATGAGTAATATTCTATCTAAATTCTCCGCGCAGTACCTTTTAGTTGATACCACTACCGTCGAAAAATATTCAGGGGAAAGCCTGGTCGACGTTTTGACCTTCTGACCTATATCTAGGGAACCGAGTTTGAAAAAAAAAAAAATAATATCCATGGAAACAATCTAGGGCGAGGTACTCAGCTGGTATGTGTATTTGGTCAAAATTCCTCCACGCGTTTGGTCGAAAGCCGGCGACAAATAAATAGGCTTGGTTCTTATATACAAGTATATACATACATACAAGTATATACATATATTGTGGCCGCTGTGGTGCAGTGGGTAGAGTGCTCGCCTGCTACACCAGAGGTCTCAGGTTCAAACCCCAGTCCGGACAAACCCCAACAAATTTTTTATAATTAATTAAATCCCAATTTTTGGATTTTTAGAAATAGCGGCCAACTCTCGGCAGTGGGCGGTATGCCCTCCGAATGTATTTCTGCCATGAAAAAGCTTCTCACAAAAAAATGCATTCGCCGTTCGGAGCCGGCATAAAACTGTAGGTCCACCCAATTTGTAGGAAAAACAAAAAGTTAAGGAGCACATCTTGAATTGGGAGAGAAGCTCGGCCATAAAACTCGTCAGAGTTATAATAGCGCCAGTGTATTATTATTATAATAAGTATACATATAGAACAAGATGAGTATACCAGTTTAGTAAGAAAAGCCGACAAACGCAACATAGAATGGCAGCGAGAGCAGAGCTCAGAGAAAAAAAATTGGAAGCTAAGAGCGTAGCCAGAACAAAAAAAATATTGGGACAAGACCAGACGAAACAAATCTTTTGCTCCGATGCACTGATAAAAAGTATCGTGTTATCAGATTGTTCAGTTCAGGCTTGTATTCACGAAACGGTCTTCACAGTGTGTTCATTGTTCAGATCGACAGGCAGTTTTGCCAAAAAATCCCTACATTTAGCTATTTTACAAAAATATCTCCCTTTTTCTCCCACGGTCACTTTTTTCCGACTAAAATCCCTACGTATCACACCACTGGGTGAACCTTCAGTTTTATGCCGGCTCCGAACGCGAATGCATTTTTGTGAGAAGTCAAATAATTGGATTTTAATTAATTAGAAAAATTTTTTGATGTTTGTCCGGACCAGACCTGAGACCCTCAATTATATTTGGAAATTGATTACACCTTCAATTGCAATTACGTGAATTGAAAAATCTCAATTAAAAACTACATGTAATTGTTATTGAAAAATCTCAATTACAATAACAAGTCACTTGTAAATGTAATTGAAAATTTTCAATTACAAGTAATTGTAATGGAATGGCATCAATTATATTTTCCTGTGGTTTGAGTTCTTATTAATTGTTTTTGATTTTGTGTTTATTTTTGTTATTTTTTTTTTGGCAAAAAAGAAACCAAAGACAAACCCAAAAACAAAAAAACGACAATGAAAAAACAAAAAACAAAGAGAAAAACAATAACAAAACCAACAAGTAAGGAAGCCTAAGTTCGAGTGGAATCGAACATTAGATACTCAGCTGTATGCTTTCATTGTTTGTTTGCGTTTGATGGAAACACGGTGTACTTAATATAAAGCGAGTGCTGCATAAAGTGGGCGTAGCCCATTTTCAAAATTTTTATCAGTCATCCAACTAAGCATATGAATATTATTCTTTGTGCAAAATTTCATTCCTTTATGACTTCTAGTTACAAAGATGTCACGTTACAAATTCCCAAAGGGTGTTCCAGAAATATCTTTGTTAAAAAGTAGGCGTGGTCAAGGCCGTAGCCAGGATTTTATTTTGGGGGGGATTAACTAAAAAAAAACATTTTAAATTCAAATTACATACATATCTGCCCCGTTTGCTATGCTATGTGTACGAATAATTAGGTTTCGCTTATCACCCATATTTAATTGTTATTGCAAAATCCAATTAATTTCACCAAATTTATCTGTCAAATGAAATTTTCGTCAGCTGATTTTCAGTGCAACCAGCTACCCTGTCAAAGCTTCAGAGGGTAAAAAGTGTGAGTTTTTTACACCACTGAAGTGTACATTTTTAGGAAACGAAAACAGGGTAGCAAGTGAAAAACTTATGTAGTTTTTTTACACTAAATTACCACTAGATCCACTAGCCTAATAAAACCACTAAAAAAAGAAGACATATTCTGTTTGACGTTTTACCTTCATTTTGCAAACGAAAACGGAAAATTGAAGAGTGTAACAAAAATGCGCATTTTTTTGATGAAACGAAATCACCATTAATTTCAATGGTAAAATTTTAAATTAAGCTCTTACCCAATTAAGTTTATGATTTTGTTAAACAATTTCTTAGACATGCCAAAAGCAAAACCGCAGTTATCTATATCTTCTGGAAACAGGCGCCAAATTAGGTTCAGAAGAAACGGGACAGTCGCTGAACATGCAAATCGTTTAGAGAACTCACGGTTGCGTGGAATGCAGAGGAGACATGTGGCGATTCATACGAAATCAGCATTTAACTACAGACCGGATTTAAACTATATGGAACATTCTTCCCTTTTCATGGGTCGTATGAGTGAAATTTGCGTTTTTTTGTAAGTCCCAAGGGCAAACATTTAGCTATATTGGGGTAGACCTTCGCAACGAGGTGTTTTCTCACGGTCAAATGTATGTCGCTCTGTCGCGAACTGGTTCACCACAAAACCAGAGTTTTCTTATACCTGGAAATGGCAACAGAACAAAGAATGTTGTGTTCACGGAAGTTTTTAATTAATGAACAAGATGTACCTTATTTTATGAACTAATTTGCCTACTAATGTACACAGAGCCAAATAATCCTCATAAAAATAAGAAGATTGTCTCTTTGAACAGCTTCGTGGCCCAAAAAGAGGACAGAAGTCAGAGACGAAGATATTTCCATAGAGATTTCTTCTTATTTTTGGGAGGTAAATCTTTTTAATTTTATTTAAAAGTATACCTTCTTACAATAAATAGAAAACTTCTTACTCAATTTTTCGAAGATATTTCCATAGAGATTTCTTCTTATTTTTGGGAGGTAAATCTTTTTAGTTTTATTTAAAAGTATACCTTCTTACAATAAATAAAAAACTTTCTACTCAACTTTTCTTTACGCATTATTGTTGTCGACTGTGAACCGCTAACTCAGTTTACATATGTATGTATATAAGACTAACTTTATAATAAATTTAATTAGATAACCTAATAAAAATAAGAAGAACGCCCTCTTTATTAATTCAAGGAGATATCCACATATATATTCCAAGATTTCTTCTTGATTTTATTAAAAAGACTATCCCATTAAAAGTAAGTAGGGATTCTTCTTAAAGAAAAGCTATAGAGATATCTTCTTACTTTTGTTCTATTTTATTAGGTGGTTTTCGCTCTGTGTAGGTACCAAACGTTGTTTGAATTATTAGGCGCATTTCAGTTATTACATCTGGGTCTGAGTCAAGATAAATTTTTACTGAAACAATCCGGATCATAATGAAATTTGGCTGCACTTGAAAAGAAGTAAAAAGAAGAAGAAATATCAACAAACCATTTGTGATTTGAGAAAGTAAAAAAAAAACAAAATAAAAAATCATGGATCAAGAATTATTTGAGGCAAATTTATATATAATTTAAATATATGACCTTTATACTCATAATTTATGTGTTACTTCCATAATTTGTTTTTTTTTTTTCACGGCGTCTGAATGAAAAATATGGCCGACAGCTGCTTGTGTATATACATATACAAACATATACCCCGCAGTAAAAATCTGAAATGAATCCTTTATGAGTCACTGATGAAATTCATCATGAGGAGGCATCAGTGAATACTTTCATATAAAGGCTGCTGAATTTTTCAAATAAATGGTTTGCTTTCCTCATGCCTATATGACACTACGTTTTTTCTCTGGTATTTTTGGTTTGGCCGCTGTGGTGCAGTGGGTAGAGTGCTCGCCTGCTATGCCAGAGGTCTCGGGTTCAAATCTCCAGAGCAAAAAAATCAAAAAATTTTTTCTAATTAGTAAAAATCTAATTATTGGGTTTTTTAAGAGCAGCGGTCACCTCTCGGCTGTGGGTGGTATACCCTCCGAGTGTATTTCTGCCATGAAAAAGCTTCTCACAAAAAATGCATTCGCCGTTCGGAGCCGGCATAAAACTGTAGGTCCACCCATTTAATAGGAAAAACAAAAAGGAGCACACCTCGAATTGGGAGAGAAGCTCGGCCATAAAACTCGTCAGAGTTATAATAGCGCCATTGTATTATTATTATTGTATTATTGTATTATTTTTGGTTTGGAAAACCCACCGAAAGTCAAAATACAAAAACAATTCTTCTGTACGTTGAAAAGAGACAAATACTCCCTCAAAAACAATTTGATTGACATTAAACTTCAAACTAAATGAAAATAATAGTTATTTCAAAAATTATTTGTTTGGAAATTTGAATTTAAATTACTGATATAAATTATGCAACTCAAATGGCGGGATAGCTATGTATTCCATGTTATAAGGAGAAGCCAGTGCGCAGTATAATTTTTCTTCCGGACTTCTTCTTTCCCCTTACGGCCAAAGCAGAAGCTTACAAGAGGCAAATTTTAAATTTGTATTTCCATATATTTTTTTTATTTTAAATATAATTTGTTTTATAGTTATCAAATTGAAAAATTTGTCAGAAAAGCTGCCGAATGTCAAAAAACCTACCGAAATACAAGCTGGCTCGTTGGTTTTTAACCGCCTAGATGATATTTCCTTTGGTTTTTTCAATATAGCTTGCTCGCTTGCACCAACGCAAAACGATAGTGATGAATATTCAACAAAGAATCATCAATGATCATTTAGCAGTGAAACAAATTTACTGCAGGGTATATGTATATATATGTATACATATACAAATGTCACTTTTCAGTTCTGCCAAATCAAAAAAGCACTGTGCTGCCAAATCAGCACGGAAAAAACAAATCGAACAGGGCGGATCAGAAATTGAACCAGCAATTTATCTGGTTTAATCGAGCTGAAATCTTTGTTGTTGCATTTGCATGTAAAAATTTTTATCTGGGTTAGGATCACCGTATGTGAAACACGGCTAAAATAACTTTGAGTTTTTTGTTGTTAATAAATATATTGTTTATAACGTTGTTTAATTTTAAAGTGTTTGCATTTCATCTAAAGGAGGGTGGTATATTACATTCTTTGCAGAAAACAAACACAAAATATGAATGTGTAACCCATTTTTACACTCTACTCAAAGCTAAACATCAGTATATTTAATTTTTGCGGCGCAACGAAGTAAGCCGGGTACTTGCTAGTTCATACATAGATACAAATAATAATTGTGACTAACTTTTTACATGATTTCTATGCTTCTAAAAAATACAATTAAGCATATTTATATTATAAAAAAAATTTAATCGCATTAATTTTGGGGGGGGGGGATTGATCCCTGCCACCCCCCCCCCCTAGATACGGCCTTGGGCGTGGTCATAAACCAATTTCAATAAATTTCTGCGTGTCTATTAACACAAGAAATCTCGTATATTCCTTTGTCTAAAAAGAGGCGGTGCCACGCCCATTTTCCAAAATTTTTCTATTTTTTTTCCAGTCTATTGTGGAACTCATGCCACAAAATTTCAATTAATTATCTTTATATTTGACAGATATATCGCTTAAAATGTTTTTATTAGCTCACTTTATAAGACCCATATATAAAAGTGGGCGTGGTCGTCAACCGATTTCGCTAAAATTTTCAACATGTGTTACCACAGGTAATAAAAGTGTACACACCAAGTTTCGTCATTATATATCAATTATTTGTCGAGTTATTGGCTAAGAAATCTCGTTTATTCCTGCTTCTAAAAAGAGGCGGTGCCACGCCCATTTTCCAAACTTTTTGTGTTTTTCGTTTTACGTCCGCAGTTGGACTCCTGCCATAAAATTTCAATTAATTATCTTTATATTTGACAAAGATATCGCTTAAAATGTTTTTATTAGGTCACTTTATAAGACCCATATATAAAAGTGGGCGTGGTCGTCAACCGATTTTGGCAATTTTTCGTTCAAACATTTGCCTAAGTAAGTATATAACGCATACCAAATTTCATCGATATATCTTCAACGGTTTCTGAGTTATGACTCATAAAACTTTCAATGTTTGCCCGTTAATAAGTGGGCGTGGCACCGCCCATTTTCCAAAATTTTTGTGTTTTTCATTAATATGCTTTTCAGAGCTTTTTGGCCGGTGAATTATAAAGCAAAACACAAAGTTTTCTTTTTTTCTCCCACGCGTTTCGGCGCATACTTGCGTCTTCCTCAGGGAGTCTATTTATTTCCAACAAATATATAAGAAGACATGTATACAAACATTAATTACATTAATACAAATTATTTAAACAATAATAAACAAACTACAATTCTTACCAATTTTTTGCCCCATTTAAACCAAACACTTACATTTAAATAAATTATGCACTTATGACTTTTCCCAACAATACATTATAAACGATTAAAATTAATTTTTGTATCTACATAGTGCATTTCCTACTTTCTTTTGTCTTTTTTTCTTCTTTCTTGTGTTATTGTTGTTCTGTAAACCCAGTTTATGTTGTCGACGTCCTCTTTAAAATTCATTGCGTCATTTATTTTCTCTTGTATTCGTAATCTCTCAAGCGTTAATCTTGTTCTTGTCTTTCTCTCAATCTATATATATAAGGATGAAAGTTTGTTTGTTTGTTTGTATGTTTGTTCCCTCTGGATGCCGAAACTACCGGGCCGATCACATTCAAATTTTGACACAATGATCACCTGGCATTAGATTGAAATTATGACCACATTTAATTCTGGTATCTCAACCCCTTCCCGAGATATAGGCCAAAATATGGACCCAGATTCCTCCGAAATATTTTTCTGCATTATTGGTATCAAATTAAAGGTATCAATCAGAGCTTCAGTAGGGAGTTCATTCCATTCCAATTTTTCAGTCGGTTCTCTAGATAGAGACCAAAACGTGGATCTGGATGACCCCAAATATTTTTTCGTAATATTGGTATCAAATTAAAGGTGCTGATCAGGGTATCCATATATATTTTACACTATACGGATATCTCAATCGGTTCCCGGGATTGAGGCCGAAAAATGGACTTAAATAGCCCCCGAAATATTTTTGGCCATTATTGGTATCAAATTAAAGGTATCAATCAGAGCTTCAATAGAGAGTTCATTCCATTCCAATTTTCCAGTTGGTGCTCCAAATAGAGACCAAAACGTGGACCCGGATGGCCCCAAATATTTTTTCGCAATATTGGTATCAAATTAAAGGTATCAATCAGAGCTTCAATAGGGAGTTCATTCCATTCCAATTTTCCAGTCTGTTCTCTAGATAGAGACCAAAACGTGGACCCGGATGACCCCAAATATTTTTTCGCAATATTGGTATCAAATTAAAGGTGCTGATCAGGGTAGCCATATATATTTTACACTATACGGATATCTCAATCGGTTCCCGGGATTGAGGCCGAAACATGGACCTAAATAGCCCCCGAAATATTTTTGACCATTATTGGTATCAAATTAAAGGTATCAATCAGAGCTTCAATAGGGAGTTCATTTCATTCCAATTTTCCAGTTGGTGCTCCAAATAGAGACCAAAACGTGGACCCGGATGGCCCCAAATATTTTTTCGCAATATTGGTATCAATCAGAGTTTCAATAGGGAGTTCATTCCATTCCAATTTTCCAGTCGGTTCTCTAGATAGAGACCAAAACGTGGACCCGGATGACCCCAAATATTTTTTCGTAATATTGGCATCAAATTAAAGGTGCTGATCATGGTAGCCATATATATTTTACACTATACGGATATCTCAATCGGTTCCCGGGATTGAGGCCGAAACATGGACGTAAATAGCCCCCGAAATATTTTTTGGCATTGTTGGTATCAAATTAAAGGTATCAATCAGAGCTTCAATAAAGAGTTCATTCCATTCCAATTTTCCAGTCGGTTCTCCAGATAGAGACCAAAACGAGGACCCGGATGGCCCCAAATAATTTTTCGCAATATTGGTATCAAATTAAAGGTGCTGATCAGGGTAGCCATATATATTTTACACTATACGGATACTCAATCGGTTCTCGGGATTAAGGCCAAAACATGGACGTAAATAGCCCCCGAAATGTTTTTGGGCATTGTTGGTATCAAATTAAAGGTATCAATCAGAGCTTCAATAGAGAGTTCATTCCATTCCAATTTTCCAGTCGGTTCTCCAGATAGAGACCAAAACGTGGACCCGGATGACCCCAAATATTTTTTCGCAATATTGGTATCAAATTAAAGGTGCTGATCAGGGTAGCCATATATATTTTACACCATACGGATATCTCAATCGGTTCCCGGGATTGAGGCCGAAACATGGACCTAAATAGCCCCCGAAATATTTTTGACCATTATTGGTATCAAATTAAAGGTATCAATCAGAGCTTCAATAGGGAGTTCATTTCATTCCAATTTTCCAGTTGGTGCTCCAAATAGAGACCAAAACGTGGACCCGGATGGCCCCAAATATTTTTTCGCAATATTGGTATCAATCAGAGTTTCAATAGGGAGTTCATTCCATTCCAATTTTCCAGTCGGTTCTCTAGATAGAGACCAAAACGTGGACCCGGATGACCCCAAATATTTTTTCGTAATGTTGGCATCAAATTAAAGGTGCTGATCATGGTAGCCATATATATTTTACACTATACGGATATCTCAATCGGTTCCCGGGATTGAGGCCGAAACATGGACGTAAATAGCCCCCGAAATATTTTTTGGCATTGTTGGTATCAAATTAAAGGTATCAATCAGAGCTTCAATAAAGAGTTCATTCCATTCCAATTTTCCAGTCGGTTCTCCAGATAGAGACCAAAACGTGGACCCGGATGGCCCCAAATAATTTTTCGCAATATTGGTATCAAATTAAAGGTGCTGATCAGGGTAGCCATATATATTTTACACTATACGGATACTCAATCGGTTCTCGGGATTAAGGCCAAAACATGGACGTAAATAGCCCCCGAAATGTTTTTGGGCATTGTTGGTATCAAATTAAAGGTATCAATCAGAGCTTCAATAGAGAGTTCATTCCATTCCAATTTTCCAGTCGGTTCTCCAGATAGAGACCAAAACGTGGACCCGGATGACCCCAAATATTTTTTCGTAATATTGGCATCAAATTAAAGGTGCTGATCATGGTAGCCATATATATTTTACACTATACGGATATCTTAATCAGTTCCCGGGATTGAGGCCGAGTAAATAGCCCCCGAAATATTTTTTGGCATTGTTGGTATCAAATTAAAGGTATCAATCAGAGCTTCAATAAAGAGTTCATTCCATTCCAATTTTCCAGTCGGTTCTCCAGATAGAGACCAAAACGTGGACCCGGATGGCCCCAAATAATTTTTCGCAATATTGGTATCAAATTAAAGGTGCTGATCAGGGTAGCCATATATATTTTACACTATACGGATACTCAATCGGTTCTCGGGATTAAGGCCGAAACATGGACGTAAATAGCCCCCGAAATGTTTTTGGGCATTGTTGGTATCAAATTAAAGGTATCAATCAGAGCTTCAATAGAGAGTTCATTCCATTCCAATTTTCCAGTCGGTTCTCTAGATAGAGACCAAAACGTGGACCCGGATGACCCCAAATATTTTTTCGTAATATTGGCATCAAATTAAAGGTGCTGATCATGGTAGCCATATACATTTTACACTATACGGATATCTCAATCGGTTCCCGGGATTGAGGCCGAAACATGGACGTAAATAGCCCCCGAAATATGTTTGGGCATTGTTGGTATCAAATTAAAGGTATCAATCAGAGCTTCAATAAAGAGTTCATTCCATTCCAATTTTCCAGTCGGTTCTCCAGATAGAGACCAAAACGTGGACCCGGATGACCCCAAATATTTTTTCGTAATATTGGCATCAAATTAAAGGTGCTGATCATGGTAGCCATATATATTTTACACTATACGGATACTCAATCGGTTCTCGGGATTAAGGCCGAAACATGGACGTAAATAGCCCCTGAAATGTTTTTGGGCATTGTTGGTATCAAATTAAAGGTATCAATCAGAGCTTCAATAGAGAGTTCATTCCATTCCAATTTTCCAGTCGGTTATCCAAAATATATTAGTAATCATGATGTACACCGATATGTGCACCGGATGGCCATGGAAAGTTGTTGATAAGGAACGTGAGACGGGGAGAGAGAGAGTAGTAAAAGAGGAGGAAGAGATAGGGGGCACGGGAAATGCTGACTGGTGGGGATACCGATAGGGAAGGGAGTGGCATAGTGTGATTTGTCGCAGCGAAGTGTGACGGGTATTTGCTAGTGTCTAATATTCTTGCATGGTCAAAGTCCGCTGCATGGCCAGTATCTGTTAAGTGTTGTGATAATGCTGTTGTTGGTTTGTGGTTTCTTGCGTCTGTTTTATGTTCGCCTAGTCTTACTCCCAGTGCGCGTTTTGTAGTTCATATGTAAGTTTTGTTGCAAGGATCGTATGTATGTAACCCCCCTAAAAGTTTTGTTATTGTTGTTGTTTGTGTTCGTTGATTTCGCTTTGTGTTGTGTTGTGTTTGTCTAAGCTTTGTTGTTCTTAACCACTGATCTATCACCTTATTTGTATATCCATTTTTTGTTAATATGTCTTTAATCATTATGTTGTTTTCTTTTATGAACCCCTGGTTGCTCAATGCGTAAATTTTGTTAATAAGGTTGATTGCAGTATTCTTTTTTTGGGACCAGGGGTGGTTAGAACTATAGTTTATTATCCTGGAGGAGGATGTTGGTTTTGCATACCAATTTGTCAATAGTCTGTTTTCTTTTTTATGTATTGTTACGTCTAGGAAGGAAAGTTTTCCAGTTCAGTGGTGAACTGGATTTTTCTGTGTTGCGAATTTAGTGTCTTTAAAATTTCCTCCACGTCATTAAATTTGATAATCGCGAATATAACATCTACGTATTTCGTTACGTATTTGATATATATGTCCTTTAATTTCAGTTCGGCTATCGCGTCGTCCAGTATTTTCGTTTTACGTCCGCAGTTGGACTCATGCGACAAAATTTCAGTGATAGATCTTTATATTTGACAGAGATATCGCTTAAAATGTTTTTATTAGGTCACTTTATAATACACATATATAAAAGTGGGCGTGGCCGTCAACCGATTATAACTATTTTCCGTCCAAATGTTTGCCTAAGTAAGCAAATTACACATACCAAATTTTATCGATATATCTTCAATGGTTTCTGAATTATGACATATAAAACTTTCATTGTTTGACCCTTAATAAGTGGGCGTGGCACCGCCCATTTTCCAAAATTTCATCAAATTTATTCATAGGGGCCTGAGCTCAACACGTGGGTAAAATTTCATCGCTCCAGCTATATTAGTGACTGAGATACTAAATTTCCAATTTTTTCTATATAGGAAAAGTGGGCGTGGTCATGGTCCGATTTCGCCCATTTTCAATACCAATCGTCCCAGTCTCGATACCAACTTGTATTCCGAATTTGATCAAAATATCTCAATTTTTGCGCGAGTTAGAGTCTTTACAGACGGACAGACGGACGGACGGACATGTCTCAATCGATTTCTCTTTTCACCCTGATCATTTTGATATATATAAGTCTATATCTATCTCGATTATTTCATTCTGTTACAATCCACCGTTATGTGCTTAAAACTATAATACTCTTTGTACTAGTACAGCTGAGTGTAAAAACAATAACAAAAAGAAGAAAAAGAAACAAAACAAATTGTATACATAACTAAATTTCCTCAAATGCAGAAAAATGTAATTGATGCCATTCCATTAGAATTACATGTAATTGGAGATTTTCAATTACATTTACAAGTAATTGTAATTGAAAATTTTCAATCAAACATTTGTTCATTTTCATAATTTTCATTTAGCTTCGGTATCAGATTTGTATTCATACGATTTGGCTACAAGGGTTGTTTTTGATTTGCCATAATATAATAGTTGTATTCGCGTACAGCAATTTGTTGCAATTTATTACAATTTTGCAACAAATATCCGCTTTTTCCATTTTTTTACGCAAAAAAATTGCAGAAGTGATGGAAATGAGAGAGCAAAGTGACGTTTATTTTTGTGAGAGGCTGCAAAATTCTGCAGGACAAATTTTTTCCATCACATTTGTCCAGCAGCAACACAGCTGATAAAAAAACATATGTTTGTAATTTGCGAAAATGGCAAAATTGAAATTCAAAATTAAAAAAGTTAAATATGGACAAATTAATTATGAAAGATGTAAATAAATAACATTTGATTATGTCTGCATCTGTACTTGAGCTAAATGTCGGATGATAACAGCAGCATTGTATGTTTGTTGCTTAATGTAGGAAGTCCGCCGGTTACCCTCTGCTAACTTATATGTATATATGTATGTATGTATGTCAATATGCAATGCCAGCAGGCAGCCGCAGCTCCGCATTTATATACATACATATGTACATGTTTCTTTATTAGTAAAATACAATGCAGGCATAATCTACAGCTGAAACTAAGCTAAAGTAATACAAATTTCATATATATTTTTGTAAATATAGGATTTGTATATATTTTGTTAATTCCCATAATTTTAATTTGATCAGCTGTTCATCTTTCCTGCAAGATTTGAATAGATTTGCATTTTTTACTTTTTTGGATATTTTTCTCTTGTGAGAGGAAGAATGATATTTGGCGAGATAGAGAGTGATAGAGGCAAACAGAGAAAAGCTGCTGGAAAAAGTACGCGAGTACACCTAATATAACTAACACAATTATAACTCTGACGAGTTTTATGGCTGAGCTTCTCTCCCAATTCGAAGTGTGCTCCTTTTGTTTTTCCTACTAATTGGGTGGACCTATAGTTTTATGCCGGCTCCGAACGGCGAATGCATTTTTTGTGAGAAGGTTTTTCATGGCAGAAATACACTTGGAGTAGGGATTCCAATTTTTCCCATTTTTGCGATCCCGGGATTTTCGAGATTTCTTTTTATAATCCCGGGATCCCGGGATTTGTCCCGGGATTTGGACTTTAATTATTTTCCCACATTTTGGGGTTGAAAAAAGTAAATATATATTTCGAGGAACGCTACAACTTTAAATGGCAAATAAAAAAATGATTTTTATTATCATTTTTATTATTTCATTAGTAACAAAATAAAATAGGAACGTAAAGTCATAAGAGTTACTTTAAAAAACGCACCCAACAAAGAAAATTACATACAAAACATTTGCCTTTACAGTTGGTACTTTTACAGCCGCACTCAGAAACGTTCATTAAATTAGGGCTAATGGTCACTTAACTAATTTTCATTAAATCTGTTAACTACCGTTTCATCTCAGAGTCAAAAAAGAAGAGTTCATTTGTTAATGAAAACTTTAAGTATGCCATAAATTTTTCCCTTTTTTTCTTTGGCATCACTTGACCTTAGTTGTCAACCAAAAGTAAAAAAATCAAATATGTAATAAAATACATACATATGTATTAGACTGGCCGCAGCATGTATGGATTTTTTTTTTATGTTGAAATTTGTATATTAACAGTTCTTAAAATATGAGGTTTAGGGATCCGTTGTTGTCTAGTTGACCCTCATTGAGCCCAATGTTTGGAAAATTTTATATTTTAACCCTGAACATGATTTCAAAACTGCCATCAATGAAGCAAGTGCTCCAGTTGTTATTTTATAAAATGCGTGTAGAAAAGTTGGGCGTTAAAAAGAGTATGAAGGATACAATTTCCATCACTTTGCAATTCTGGGAGAAAGCAAACATTCCTACTAAATGCGAAAAAAACTGTATCGGAACATTGGAAAAATTGTATAATAAATGGAAAAGTTTGCAGGAAAACAGTAAAAGGTCCAATGGAAAGTGTAAAGAAAATGAAGCTGAATTTATTGAAAAAATAAACAACTTTATATTTGATATTGCTGCTGCAGATGTTATGGAGAAAATTAAATAAAAATAAGATAAAGACTTTCTTACAAAGAAAAAAAGGCCGACCTCGAAATATGTCTGGCGTAGATAGTGTATTGGCAAATAAGAACAAACGGAGAGAGAAACGGTTCGAAGAAGCAGAAAAGCGGATTGCAAAATATAATTCAGAAGGTTTGTTTTGAAGTGTCATATTAAATCTGATTTTTTTTTTAAGTTTGTCGGTCTTTCATAGTCGAAAATCTATCAAACGTCTGTGAAGCAGATGATCATGAAGATGCTGATATGGCTTTGCCCATTGCTGATGATGATGATGAGATTGTAAATGCTGTTAATGATCAAAGAAAAAAAAAAACGTTTCATCGTGGAACTTTTAATTTTATTGATGACCGAATGTTGGCAAGTATGGATAAATGTAATCTGTCGACCAGACACGCTATGCATCTTGTGAGTGCTACAGCTGCTGCTCTCTTCCAAAAACTACAAGATGTTACACCTGAAAGTATGCCAATAAACATAGAAGATCTGATTTAAAATCGAACCACGCTACATGCAATGCGTAAAGAATACCGTCGAAGACAGGCCGAAAAGATTATTGATGAATTTAATGTAAGTAAAGTATTCAGTTATACTTTAAATGTCTAAATTGTAAGTAGTATATAATAAATTTTAGATTCCTGAATTATTTGTTCTCCACTGGGATGGTAAATTATTGCCCGAAATAAAAGGCAGGGAAAAAGAAGAACGTTTGGCTATCGTTGTGACCGGTGACAAAATTGAAAAATTACTTGGCATCCCAAAACTTGAGAATTCTTCTGGGGAATAAATAATAGCTTAAAAAAACTAAAAAACACGCTTTAATCTTAAAAATCGTACTAAAAATTGAGAAATAATTTAATTAGAAACAAAATGATGAACGAAAATATAAGTATTTAAGGAAAAGCGTGGGGTGCTCAGTATGTCAAAAAATATTTAAAATCGGTGTTTTTTTACCAATAATTTTATTTTGACTTTTTTGAGATTTCATATATCGTACTCTTTAATTTCGCAACTAGGTATATTTTTGTACTAGTTGTACGAATCGAATATTTTCATGTTCAAATACCCCACGCTTTTCCTTAAATACTTATATTTTCGCTCATCATTTTGTTTCTAATTAAATTATTTCTCAATTTTTAGTACGATTTTTAAGATTAAAGCGTGTTTTTTAGTTTTTTTAAGCTATTATTTATTTTTAACTTTTTAGTGAAATTTTTCATTAAAGGATGTTTTATGCGGACGCAAGAAAAAAATAAAAAGAAGTCTGATGGGATGTGGTGTTCTCCGAAATAGATCTACATACATATGTATTTATAACTTCTACCAAAAATCCCAATATGCAGTGAAGTAAACTAGCTTATTATGCAATAATTTCCAACCCCTTTTATTCAAGGTTTTCCAAACTAGTTTGGAAATACAAAATTTCCCAAACGTTTTGTTATCTTTTACAATCAGAAAGTGAAGAGAAGTTGAGGTGAAGCATTTGAAAAGAACAAAAAAAAAAGAAACCTGATTGAATAAATTCGAATTTACACAATAAAGCTCCGAATACCTTTGTAGCGTAATGGTGAGGTATGCTGCCTACGGACCAAGGAGCTCAGGTTCGACTCCCGAGTGGCGCATTTTTTTTTTTTATTTTTATTTTTTATTTTTTTTTTTAGAGAAATTTTTTTCACCTCACGTTTACAAAACATTGTATAAAAATGTAATTAGGGTTCCTTTTCGTTGATTTAGAACTTACCATTAAATGAATTACAAACAAAACCAGTTCTTGCTTTGCATACATATGTATGTACATGCGATTGTTTTTATTGCAAACACAACAACGACAAAACAGAAAGCTTGTTACACAAAACACAAAACCAGTTCTTGCTCTGCATACGTATGTATGTATGTACATTGTACATGCGGTTGATTTCATTGCAAATACAACAAACCCAAAACAGAAAGCTTCAAGCTTTATTTTTGAGTGAATTTATGCATTGAGTTTATCGCCATCGCTATGAGCAGCCTTGGGCAAAACCTTAGCACCTGCTAAATGAGAGTAAGCGCCCGTGTACGTATACACACCGATTGTCACTACTCCAGACAAATAAAGAGCGTAAAACGAGCGCTTAGGATGGGACTTGGCGATCGTCGCTTAGGAAAAATAATCAGTTTGCCTGCGACTGGCGTGAAAGCAAGTGGTCGCTAGGTGATCGTTGCTTGAAATTCTTTTATTCTATTTGCAGATGCCAAACAACAAGCAAAACTACGAGAAGTTTGCATATAACGTGGGTACACAAAAACATATGTAGGTATGTGTATACGTACGTTGTTTCATAATTTCGCGAAGCGTGCGCGCATGACCCTGCTCGCTCAACATCTGCATGCAGACTGATTATTTTTAGTAATTTTTCACTTTATCCTACAGTAGGCGCACCAACACACACTCATTTTTTAGTAATGGCTTGAGTGTAGTGGTGCCCAAGGCAGGCTATGAGCGATCGCTGGCTGTTGTGCGTTAGTTCGCTCGCTATTTGAGTGGTTATCAGGGATACCACTTTTGGGCTTTTCCTACCAAAACTGGTAGGTTCTTTTCCTTTTGGTAGGTTGGTAGGACGATTTGAATTTTGGTAGGTTTTGCCTTCGTTCAACTAACATCACTGATTTTGTACATTTGGTCACTTTGCCACAACACTGTTGAGAAAACGTGTCTTCTCAGTAGAGTTTTGTTACAAAAATCTGCTAAATAGAAACGTTTTCTTCGAGCCTAAAGTACACTTGCCCCCACAGACACAACTGGAGGAGATTGAAAACAGGAAGGCATCTGACATTTTACGCTATATGAAGCAAACAAGGTTGTGCGTCTACATGGTGTGTAATAAAGAGCTCCATGTGGTATCACAACAGGCTATCAGGCCTGCCTAGGTAGTAAATAGCTTTGTTCAATAACAAAAAATTGTTACGAATTTTTCGTAAAAAATGACAGTTCTCCATATAAAAATGACACTTTTTATGAAAAATTCGTAACAATTTTTTGTTATTGAACGGAGCTAAATGTGTTTGCTGTACCAAGTTGGAAACAATGGCCGCTATTTCCCTCGATAAATCTTCTTACGTTTCCTTCGGAATCAGTTGCTTGCCCTCATTATTCCTCAAATGTTACTCCACAAATTGTAAATCCTGATTTCCTCCGCACTGGACGAGCAGTTGCAGCCACTAATATCCAACCCAACCTTGTCCGAATATCATTTAACGCCAACTCAAGTTTTTGTTTATCTGGAAACTACTGCTTCCTCCTCCTTTCCTTCACATATTTATCACTCATTCCAAAATTAATTGAAATTTGTACAAATAATATTAAATTTAATACTAAAGCTTTCAAAAAAAAAAAAAATTTACATTTATTTTATGTTAAGCGGTAAAAAAAAACAAAAGTGTCCGGTTACTGCAGGGTGTCCAGTAAACTGGCAGTTACCATAAATGAATTTATTGAATATGGTTAAATCTCACATTAAAAAAAAAATTGGTAGGGTCCAAGGCAGATCTATAAAGGTAACAGCACGGCGGCCATGTTGAAAATCTCTCGTCTAAAACGTCAAAAAGCACGTACGAAAATGTAAACAAGACGGAAGTAAACAAAATAAAAGCAATACGATTTGACAATTTAGCCAAAATGAAAATGAATCATCTGCTGAGCTTATATTACCGGTATAGATCTGCCTTGGTAGGGTCGGAGCCATTTTGGTAGGTTTTTGGTAGGAAAAAAATTTTTTCAGTGGCATCCCTGGTGGTTATACGTTTTTCTTTGAGCATTTGTTTGTGATTTGAGAATAATGTATTTTTGAGCGTTCGTGAGTAGTTTTTCCGTACCCTGCAAGCTTGTTACTTATTGGCCTGTATACGGGAGTGAATTGAAATTTATAGAGGCTATTTTGAAGAAAGGTAACATAAAACCCGCAATGAAGCATAAAATATAATGTTGAATGTCCTACTATATGATGCCGTTGGGCTGTTGATGTCATGTTTCGAATCCGGAGGAGAATAGAAATAATAGAGAGAACACAAAAAAGTGAATATTTGAAAGATTAATAATTTAGTTAAATGTTGCAACTTTTAGGATTGGATAAAGTTACATACATACATACATACATACAGGTGAAGCTAATAAAAGCGTGTTAAAAATGTTTTCACTTCAGTTGAAATAGAAAATTTGAAAATTTTCAGTAAGCAAGCATTGGAGCTAGACTACTCAAGGTCCGATTATAAGGAGCTTCTCCAACTGTCATTGCTTTTTATTGGAGAAAATGTTCCAAACTTTACTAAGGTACGCCAACCCGGAGCAACATCGCATGCTCGGTTCATGTCGAAATGCATATATTGCTATAAAATATTTTTGTTTCGCGATCAGTTCAAATTGACTTCATCGGAATTGAAAAACCTTCGCAGTATTTGTATCTTCTTGACAAAGATTTACGTTCCATATTGGTTTACATGCATTAATGCAATATATGCACCATCACAAGATCTCAAATTAATAAAAGATGCCATTTTATATTTTGATAAAGAAGTTTCTAATGCCTTGTTGCATAAGATTAAAAACCATTTGTGGTACTTGAGTGAGGAAATTGTTGGGTTATCATTTTTCGATGAAAGCATTTCTTTGGAAATAAAGCGTAAAATGGTGAAAGCAATCAACATCGGTGACAATGAGATTGATGTCGAGATCGACACACCAAAACGAATTGTTGCGTCAGTTGAAGATTTGCATTCGTACAGTGAAATGGATATATCTAACTTTGTCTCTCCAAAAACAAATAAATTTTTTACACGTTTGAATATTAATAAATAATAAATTCGGATCCTTCTACGTGGCAAACCAAAGATGATTATCGCAAAGCGAAATCGGTATGTCAAACTTTGGCAGTGGTGAACGATGCAGCCGAAAGAGCAGTTAAGTTGATAACAGACTTTAACCGTACCTTAACGTATGACGAAGAGGATAAACAATTCCTACTGCAAGTAGTTGAACATTATCGTAAGACATTTCCGTCCCACAAAAAGTCCATTTTATTGGCCAAAAAAAATTGATATTGTTTTTATTATTCTCAATTTCTTGAAATTTCATAAAATAAAAAAATAAAAAATTAATTTCAGAAAAATTTTTTTTAAGCTTTTAAGCTTGATGAGCGTCAACAAAGCTTGGTCCGATCTGAATAAAAAAATAGGACGTTATTTCTTATACCACACCTCACCTTTTAGGCAGTGTTTATTGATAGAATTCGAGAAAAAAAAATTTGCGGCCAGTCTAATATGTATGTATGTATTTAGAAATATTGAAATGCAAATTGAAATTGTGGTTTGGACTTTGCATTTTTATATGAGTGCAATAAATATACCCAATCACTCCAGGAAAGTTCGAAAAAAAAAGAAAAAAATTTTTCATTTGAGAAGCTACTTTCGAGACTTTAGCTTCTATACGGAACACTGATTGCTGGCATATGTGTGTATATTCGTATCATCTCCACAGGTTTCCTATATACACACATACTACATATTTGAATGCTAAAAAATGTCATTTTATCATGTTTCCGCAGTGCCCTTTAATGTATCAAACGAACCTGAAAACTACCCAAGCGTAGTAACGTAATGTTGGATGGGAATTGTAGTAGGGCGGGAAAAACTTTGTCTTTCCCAAGCACTAGGGCCTATGGAGGCCATGTGTACTCCCCATGGATTATGTCCTGTAATCAACCCCACAAGGGCCCGAAGCTCCATCTATAACGTAATGTTACTACCAGCATTATCTCCGACGCAAAAGGTCAACCCCTTTTTGTTGGTTTCCTTAAATCGGTTCTCAGAGGTAAATAACATCTTTTACATAATGTGGTGTGAAACTGTAGCGTGTATGGAACTCACGAATTGAATATTTCGTAAGCGGGTCAGAACGATCCCGTATGTATCGCATTGGACCCACTTTTCTGTGTCATCCAGCGTAGTCCACAAATTATATGTATACATACATATCGTCGTTTAAAGTAAAAAACCGCGCATCGACCAAGTACAAGCCGCCTAGATGGCATTTTTGCCAAAAAATGAGATTTCCGCAAAAATAAATTCCTGGGGTCCCACTCCATCCATTCATACAAGAATTTCAACATTGGGACAATGCGTCAATGCACTTTAAACGACGATATGTATGTATGTACATATGCATGCAGCAATTATTTTGTTTGTTCAAAATATTAATTTTTTGACAAAAAAAAAAAAAAAAAAAAATTAAAGCGTGAATAACAGGTATTCATGAGTATTGATGTGTAAACTGTTTCGAAATCAGATATTAATTCCCTTTTCCTTATTCCTTTTTTCCTGGTTTTCTATGGATTAAAAGGCGACTATCGTTTTTGTAATTTTTTTTTGTCATTGTGACTGATACTATTTTGTTGTTTTTGTTTGTTTTGGTTTGTGGTTTTTGGTTTTTGACTTTTGATTTTTTATGTTGTTTTGTTTTGTATTGCTCAGAAACATTCAAGGATCATCCGGGTCCTCGTTTTGACCCATAGGGGCTTCATATCCAAGTCCTGCTCAAAACCTTTCATTTGATACCAATATTGCATAGAAAATTAAATAGGTAGATGTAGGTGTGCATATCCATACATTTGCATACATGTTCAAACAGGTTGGTCCTTTTTATTTTGCCTATTTGTCGCATTGTTGCAGAAAACAACAACAACAACAACTTCACTTCGCTTCGTTGCTGTTGTTGTTGATATTTGTATTTGCACGGCTATGCATGCAAGTATTTGTAAGTACATGTCTATCTACCTACCTACCACTGACAGTGTCAAGCGATTCACACGGACGCAGCAGTGCACTAACACAAAGGTCATTTACGGTTTACGCGTAAACTTTACCTGTTTTTCGAAATCACTCGTAGCTACAGCAAAGATGTTTACACATCAAAATGTCAAAATCACTCATTAAAAATTTAAGTAAAGAATTTTCCGTACTTAACTTTAAATGTCGTTAAGGGCTATTAATGAATCATTAACTGACTCTGAGAGTGAACTTTTCAAAATCTATACTAAGGAATGCCTTAAGTAATCATTAAACGACTCTGAGTGCGGCTGTTAGGATATTAATAATAAAGCTTGTGATCATTTGATAATTTCCAATAAAAATTTTTAGAATTTAATGACGTACTTCGTTTAAGCGAATATTTCCAAGCTTGCCGACAAATACTGAAAATGGAGGCCATGTGTACTCCCCATGGATTATGTCCTGTAATCAACCCCACAAGGGCCCGAAGCTCCATCTATAACGTAATGTTACTACCAGCATTATCTCCGACGCAAAAGGTCAACCCCTTTTTGTTGGTTTCCTTAAATCGGTTCTCAGAGGTTAAATAACATCTTTTACATAATGTGGTGTGAAACTGTAGCGTGTATGGAACTCACGAATTGAATATTTCGTAAGCGGGTCAGAACGATCCCGTATGTATCGCATTGGACCCACTTTTCTGTGTCATCCAGCGTAGTCCACAAATTATATGTATACATACATATCGTCGTTTAAAGTAAAAAACCGCGCATCGACCAAGTACAAGCCGCCTAGATGGCATTTTTGCCAAAAAATGAGATTTCCGCAAAAATAAATTCCTGGGGTCCCACTCCATCCATTCATACAAGAATTTCAACATTGGGACAATGCGTCAATGCACTTTAAACGACGATATGTATGTATGTACATATGCATGCAGCAATTATTTTGTTTGTTCAAAATATTAATTTTTTGACAAAAAAAAAAAAAAAAAAAAAATTAAAGCGTGAATAACAGGTATTCATGAGTATTGATGTGTAAACTGTTTCGAAATCAGATATTAATTACCTTTTCCTTATTCCTTTTTTCCTGGTTTTCTATGGATTAAAAGGCGACTATCGTTTTTGTAATTTTTTTTTGTCATTGTGACTGATACTATTTTGTTGTTTTTGTTTGTTTTGGTTTGTGGTTTTTGGTTTTTGACTTTTGATTTTTTATGTTGTTTTGTTTTGTATTGCTCAGAAACATTCAAGGATCATCCGGGTCCTCGTTTTGACCCATAGGGGCTTCATATCCAAGTCCTGCTCAAAACCTTTCATTTGATACCAATATTGCATAGAAAATTAAATAGGTAGATGTAGGTGTGCATATCCATACATTTGCATACATGTTCAAACAGGTTGGTCCTTTTTATTTTGCCTATTTGTCGCATTGTTGCAGAAAACAACAACAACAACAACTTCACTTCGCTTCGTTGCTGTTGTTGTTGATATTTGTATTTACACGGCTATGCATGCAAGTATTTGTAAGTACATGTCTATCTACCTACCTACCACTGACAGTGTCAAGCGATTCACACGGACGCAGCAGTGCACTAACACAAAGGTCATTTACGGTTTACGCGTAAACTTTACCTGTTTTTCGAAATCACTCGTAGCTACAGCAAAGATGTTTACACATCAAAATGTCAAAATCACTCATTAAAAATTTAAGTAAAGAATTTTCCGTACTTAACTTTAAATGTCGTTAAGGGCTATTAATGAATCATTAACTGACTCTGAGAGTGAACTTTTCAAAATCTATACTAAGGAATGCCTTAAGTAATCATTAAACGACTCTGAGTGCGGCTGTTAGGATATTAATAATAAAGCTTGTGATCATTTGATAATTTCCAATAAAAATTTTTAGAATTTAATGACGTACTTCGTTTAAGCGAATATTTCCAAGCTTGCCGACAAATACTGAAAATTAATGCAACATTCGAAAAAAATTAAAAAGCGGATGCAAAAATTTTGATATGAATTCCGAGTATACTACAACTGCGTATTTTATTTTAATACATAATGTGAAATTCTAAAATAAAATTAAACTTTTTCCTGGTTTTTGCTAATTTTATTTTTGAAATTTTTTTTGCATTTTCTTCCATTATTTACTTTTCATGGGAGGAAATTGCGAAAACCTTTGAGAAATAAATGGCCAAAAATCAGGAAATAGAAATTATCAAATGAATTTTACCACAAGAATTCTAAAGATTTTAAAAATACCTAACATACGTTTCCTTACAACGCATATTTCACAACAAAAAAATTTAATTACACTAGTTTACAGCCCAGAAATATCTAAAAATTCAGGTATGGGGGAGGATAGGTATGGGACTGCTGAGCTGGGAACTATTTTTTTAATGTTTTGTATTGTTAGCTTTTTGAGATAACGGTAATTTGGTGTTTCTTTGGTTATCACTTCACTCAAAAATTATTCTCGGAAATCACAAATGCGATAACCACAATTAAGCAGGCTAATTTTTAAAAGAATAAAACTTCCCTGAATTTTACAACTTCCTACAAAAAGCTTAATTTTAAAATCAAAATTATTTCAAAAATCGCAAGTAATTAAAAAAATTTTGATTTCTACCAGCTGTCACTCAGCGAGGTAATGTCCAATTACTACAAGTTGTACATCGACAATTTTAATTGTCTTTCGAACGAGGTACTGCTTGTGATTATCCCATTTGTGACTCCCGCGAAAATAATTTTTCAATGAAGTGATAACCAAAAAAAACTAACCATAAAAAAAATTAAAAAAAAAATAGTTCTGAGCTCAGCAGGCCCATATCTATTCTCCCCCAAACCTGAGATTCTTGGTATTTTTATAAATTATTTGTAGTGTTATTAAATCAAAAATATTAATCCTTACTTTGCTTTTTTTATTCTGGCAAAAATGTCAAACTTATTCTGCATTTTCTTCGGACTGCCAAGTTTTTTTATCTCTTCCACAAAGCTTCCACACATTTAGGGCTGTTTGTTCTATAGACAAAATGTAAAACTGGCCCGACTAAGGGGCAACATTTTCTGTTCTTAGCACAAAAGGGTTGCATTATTTTTGTTTCATTTATCACATGAAAAATGTACTATTTTCATAGGGCACAGGGCACAGGGCACATGTTGGTAATGCTGCCATGTAATAATGCAACATTTTCGTTCAGAATAGGAAACGCTATCTGAGACCAATAAAAATTATATAAAATACAATTTTTCTTTGCTATAATAGGGCAATATTCTCTCCTTATTTTATCCCGAAAATCCCGGGATGAAATTCTAGCAATCCCGGGATTTCCGGGGAGTCAAAAAGGGCGGGATCTCGGGATCCCGGGATTGGAATCCCTAACTTGGAGGGTATGCTGCCC
Source organism: Urophora cardui (assembly GCA_960531455.1). Classification (NCBI taxonomy): domain Eukaryota; kingdom Metazoa; phylum Arthropoda; class Insecta; order Diptera; family Tephritidae; genus Urophora; species Urophora cardui. The sequence continues at coordinate 58,392 of CAUIJX010000004.1, forward strand.
ACTGCCGCGAACTGACAGCTGCTCTTAAAAGACCCAATAATTGGATTTTTACTAATTAGAAATTTTTTTTGGCGTTTGCTCGGACTGGGGTGTGAACCCGAGACCTCTGGCACAGCAGGCGAGCACTCTACCCACTGCACCACAGCGCCCACAAAAAGCCAAATATATATATTTGCCATAAGAAGCCAAATATATATATCGGCATTTGGGATTGTCGCCCAATAATACCCCATTTCTTTCTAAGTTGTACCCCTAAATTCCCCTAATTGGTCACCATTTCGCCAATATTTATCTGGAAACCCTAGGTGTTACGTACTACCGTTATGAAATCAAAATTCTAATACTCAGTTTACTAGTGCAGCTGAGTAAAAAAGGAAGCCCCGAATTTGGAGTGAAACTCGGCCTAAAACTCAAAAAATATTAAGATAACCCTGCCGCACAACATATGATGTACAAGCAGCGCACATAATAATTTTTTCGACGATATTAGAAAACTTATTTCGTTGCTTCCAAAGTTAGTTGTGTAAATGAAAAAGTGCTATTTTAGATGGCCCACCTTGCGATCTTGACTTTCTTAACGTTTCATACGGGGTTGACACTTGTTGAAAAATTTGCTGAGCAATTGGTGGTGCAAGGACTCCAGTTTCACTTCCGTATGGATTTGGGACTGCTTCGGGAGTTTCAGCAACCAATGGTGTTAATTTTGATCCCATATTTATACTTCCATCACCACCACTCCCACTATCAATTTTATTGGATAATCTTAGTTCGTTGGCATCGTTTGAGCGTAGATCACTTGAAATACCTGAAACAATAACCTTGTTACCAACACTCGATGAATACGATGTCAAACAACCGGCTATAGACGCTGTTCCTCCGTTAATCTGGTATAAATATGAAGGTAATAAAAAAGTCATATGACAATGGGATTCCGTTTTTGAGTAACATTTGGATTTATAATGATTAATATTAATAAAATAAATAATTCGAAAATAACGCCTTTGAATAATTAAAAAAAATCAAAGAAAATTAGAAGATAATAAATCTGGAGTTAAAAAAATTAGCCGATATCGGAGAACGTTAACATATAAACAAGGCGCAAATGTTAAATCAGATTAAATGTTTTTAACTGAATTTGCTTGTACAAATGACGAGCTCAGAGCAAAAACTAGACATATTTTTTTTTAGCAAAAACTAACTATCGTACAAACAAAAAACGTGAAAAATCGAAGCGCAAAACATGTCAGCCTAATATTTTAGTTAATTTTTGCCCTTTTTTCTTAGGAAAAAAAGGAACTAAAATGTTTTGCCAGTGTGTTTTGCGCTTCAAACTTTCGCGTATTTTGTTTCTACGATAGTTCGTTTTTGCTCTGAGAAAATATGTGCCTCATTTTTTCTCTGAGCTCGTCAAATAAGAGTTGATTCACCAAACAGGGGCATATACAACGGTGCAGTGAAATAACGCCCGTGGAATTAACGCCCGTGGGCGTTTTTTCCTTTCTTGAAAAAGAAATAGCGCCTGCGAATAAAACGAAATTAAACCCGTGGGTTTTATTTCCATTCACAAAGGGAAAGAACGCCCGCGCGCCCTATTTGGTGATATGGGCTTTATTTCCCTTTCGAAAGGGCAATTAAGCCCGCAGACGGGGTTTTTTTTTTTTAAATATGGTGTATTAGTGGGAAAAGCGCCGCAGGCGAAAAATTGGAATAAAAAATCAGGCGATTTTTAATTCCAATTTTTCTGTTTTTTTTTTTTTAAATATGGTGTATTATTATTGGAAAAAGCGCCGCAGGCGAAAAATTGAAATAAAAAATCACGCGATTTTTAATTCCAATTTTTCTGTTTTTTTTTTAATATGGTGTATTATTATTGGAAAAAGCGCCGCAGCCGAAAAATTGGAATAAAGAATCGCGCGATTTTTAATTCCAATTTTTCGTTTTTTTTTTTTAAATATAGTGTATTATTATTGGAAAAAGCGCCGCAGGCGAATCAAATAAGTAATCCCGAAAATAAGACATGTGACACAGAAGACATTGATGTATCCGAAATGGATTGTTCTGACTATGAAGAAACGGCAGACAATTTTGGGAGAGTCTAAGCATGTTGTTGTGTGTTATTTGTTTTATCAAGCCACGCGATGTTCTCTTAAGCCCATGCCATCACCTTAAATTGTGTGCGGATTGCTTTGGAGAGCACAGTAAGGTTGCAATTGTAAATGACAATATAAATATTTTGTGCCCGGTTTGTCGTCAAATTGTTGAAAACTCTATAAGAGTATTAGTTTAGATTGTGGTCTGAAAGTGCCAATATGTATGTAATGAAGTTTTATTTATTTTGATTGAGTATTTAAATATTTACTTACTTACAGACCTTGAAAATTGATTTTTTTCGTGGGGGTTTCATAGTTCTGGATTTTTTTTGTTTTTTTTTTTTTTTTTTTTTTTTGAGAAAAATATATAACTTATTTCGTGCACTAACTAAAAATAATAAAATAAAAAAATAATAAAAAAAAATTCTGGTTTCAAAAGTGCTATTTAGAAGAAAAATTTGTTTACAAAACTTTTGATTTTCAAATTAGGGTTTTGATAAGGTTTTAAAAATCAGGAAACTTTTTTCTTTTAAAAATTAGACTGCTCTATTGCAAACACGATGAATACTTTATTTTTGGTGATTTTATCCAAGTGAAAAAATAATAATATTTTATGGACGAAAAACTCGGTTAGATTATCCAACCATATGGAAACGAAAACAGCTGTAAAAGTCCGCCCCAAGATTTTTAGCTTATGTTGAGGCTCTAACTTGTTTCTTTTTGCAACTAGGTTATTTGACATCCGATTTTTAAAATTGATAGATATGTCATTATTTTAGTTTTTTGAGCAGAGTTTGAAATTATTTTCAACTTTTTTTTTCATTTCCATTGAATTTCATTTTCAAGTTCTACTGTGCTGCAACTGCGGTGCCTTAAGTTTCAAAAAATTACAGTCGACTGTTGCTGTATTGTGGAAATTTGTACAGCACAGCAAAGGGCAAACATAATTTCGAGTTTTTACAGCACTGTTGTTATTGTTTTTTTTTTTTAATTTATGGGAACACAGTCGAAATTGTAATGTACAAAAAAAAAAAACAATTTTAAAAAGCCGCACTTAAAACTAAAATTCTGTTTATCTGTGCTTTGCTGTCGACTGATCTGTTCGAAATTACACAGTAAAGCAACAACACAAATAAACAAACAAATATATATATATTTTTTGAGACTGTTGGTGTTATGCTGGCAAACAGTGCTTGGGAAACTTTATATTTCCCTCTAATGTCCTTTGATCTGTGAAGTCGTTTTTATATAGTTGGGTCACCTAGCCGAGTTTTTCGACCATAAATCATACTTTTTGTTTCATTTGGAAAAAATCGCCAAAAATAAAGTATTCATCGAATCTGTTTAATATTACGCTTAAAATGTTTGCAATAAAACAGAATAATTTTAAAAAGAATAAAACTTTCTTGATTTTTACAACGTCTTATAAAAACCCCAATAAAAACGAAATTTTTTCAATAATCCCAAAAAATCAATAAAAAGTTAACTTTGAAAAGTTAGTATTGAAAATAGGTGAAATGGGACTATAACAACTCACACATCCCATATATGGGATCTTTCGAAAAACACACAAAATGTTATAATTCAGACACTAATATAACCCGAGTAATGACTTTTCAGCCATGCAATGACTTTATGCAATTATAAGGAGATATGCTAAAATTTTAGAAAATGTATGTGACATAATTTAATTTATAAGTGGTATGTCGTTAGAAGCGTACTTTAATTATCTTTCGAAGGACTAGATACGGCTTGCGAGTATTTGTAACTTCAGCGAAAAGAATTTTTTATTGAAGTTGTAACCAAAAAACCCAAAATTACGTTATCTCAAAATCCTAACCATAAAAAAATGGTTTTGACCTCAGCAGGTTCATGCTATACCTGAAATTCTTGGTATTTTCTCAAAATAATTATTTGTAAACTAGTTTTTTCAACATATAGCTTTAAATATGATGGAAGTAAAATTTAGCTACCAGAATTTCGTGGGGGGTTCAAACACCCAAAACTCACCCTCCCCCCCTAAATACGGCCTTGTGTGATATCTTTGACCATGTTACTACAGATTGAGGGGGCGATACAGTAAAATATCGTTAATTTGAATTTTAAACGCACTCTAATGTAAATAGTATATGTTTATACATTTTTAATTAATAAAATTAATATTTATGAATAAGTAATTAATTAATATTGAAAAATGGATTATTTTTCGAAGTGTACAAGTGGGTCAAAATTGCCCAAACGACTTTGAAAGTTGCATATCTTTTTATAGGATTCATGTAATGTGGTGAAACTTTTTGACTTTTATTATTTAGTAAAACTACACCTAAAACATGTTTTTGTTTAAATGTAGAATTCACTGGATGGGCTGAATAAAAATAGTAACGTATGTTTTATAAGTCAAAATTGCCCAATAGAAAAAGAAGTAAGTAGCTACGAAATTAGATGAATATCAATGGAACATGCGATTGCTTTATGTGTTTTTATACTAGTAAGAGAAGCATCAAAACCTACTCCCACCCGAAGCCGATCCTATGGAATCACCGCACAAGTAATACATCGTATGACTAGGAGTTTCCTCAGTATCTTACTTGGGCTAATATTGACGCCAGAGCCTTGTTGTTCTGTTTATAGCCACTAAGGCATTCCACGAAGGAGTGGAAAAAGTGTAGGGCAAGTGACAGTCCTTTTCCGGATGTATTCGGAACGTTCAGCGACTGGTTCCTTCTGAGGCTAGCCCGACTATAATGGGGACATTTTTTTGGCCATTATGAACCTTGTAAGTCAGTGAACATTAGTCGCACGTTGCGACACAGCAAAGCTGATAAGACGTGTGCAATGTCTTCTATTGCGTAGCAACACATGGGACAAGAAGGACTATAGTTGTGCTCCAATCTATAAAGTTAGGCCCTAAAACACCATGTACGCTAAGGAACTGAATAAGGTGGAAGATCAACTCACACTGCTCTCAATCTGTCGAACTGTTGATATTGGTAATCAATCTATGAGTCCACTAGCATCACCAGAGAATGTTCAAAATGTACTTTTTAGTCTTAGAACGGTCATGAATGGCGGAGTTTATTGCCGTGACTAGCGGAGGTCGACGAACTGTTATTTGTTATTGGTTATAATCCCTTCGCGATCGCCACATGTTTTTTACGCCTTTTAGATAGATTGTATCGAGTGCACCTTGAAGCACAGCCTCTGTTCTAGTACCACACTAAAGTATTTTATTGATGAATACGAAGTTTACTCGCACTACCCAATCGTGATGTACATACTTATTTTCACACCCACCTTCCTTGCGCTCAATAGATATTACCTGTGTTCGTTCCGCGGGCTACAGGGATATAGTCGCCTGAACTTTTCTATGTAATTTGCGACTGCTCTTATTACGAGGTCATCTGTGTAGGCTAGGTTATTCCAGCTCGCGAACCCCATTGTACATAACATTCCAGTAGGGAGGGACTAGGACGGCTCCCTGTGAAACTCGACTGGTTATCGCATAGTTCTCGACGCCCTCATCGGAGTTGTAAATTAACACTCTCACTCAAAGTAACTTATAATTATATTTATAAGGTATTGGGGGTCTAGAACAAATGCGTTAGCTACAAAAAAATCATTTGAAAAGCTTATTCTGAGAAATTGATCGGTACATTGGCTTAAACCAAACCTAAGAGCACTCTTTTCTGTACTTCCAAAAAGGAATTCGATATCTATATCTATATACATATATATCTATATATATAAAAACGATTTGGTGTTTAATTGTAACGCTAAAACTTGAAAACGGCTGAACCAAATCAAATACTCCTTAGGGGGTTTGTTTGTTGTTACCCCGCGAAGGTTTAGTCGAAGAAAAAATTAAAAAATATTAGGGGGCGTGGCATCTCCCACACAAACTTAATTTTTCATGCTGAATATCTCTAAAATAGTTTAAGGTAGGGACTTGGAAATTGGTGTGGAGATAAACGATAACAATTCCATATTATCGCAAAATAATAGGAGTTATACGAAAAGGGGGTGTGGCACCTCCCATACATACTTAGCGTTGGAAGCTGAATATACATATCAGAAAGAATAAATGGCAGGATCCTGACAATTGCTATAGAGCTAAATGATATTAAAACCACTCTCACGCATAAAAGTGGGGGTTATCGAAAAAGGGGGCGTGGTACCTCCCATACACACTTAATATTTTAAGCTGAATATCTCTAAAAGGATTTAAGGCAGGGACCTGGAAATTGGTACAGAGCTACATATATGATATCAAAATAATTTTTGCGCATAAAAGTGTAGGTTATCGGAAAAGGGAGCGTAGCACCTCCCATACAAACTTAATTTTTCAAGCCGAATACCTATAAAAGCGTTTATGGTTGGGACCTGAAAATTGATCAGGTGATTAACGATATCAATAGCATGCTTATGAAAAAACAGTAGTTTTGGGAAAAGGGGGCGTGGCATCTCCCATGCGTTCTTAATTTTTAAGGCTAAATATCCCTAAATGCGTTCATCGCATGTACATAGAAATTACTATGCAGATATCAATACCATGTTCACGAAAAAAAAGATTTATCGAAAAATGGGGCATTGCACCTCGCATACTTACTAAACTTTTGAGGTTGAATATATCTAAAAGGGTTGGAGGAGGGGCCTGAAAACCATTATAAAGGTATACTATATCAATACTCTTACTTAGTTAAAATAGCCAATACTCAGTGTAAATAAATTGGAGCGTAGTAGGCGGTCATTCCATTTGGCAGCTTACAATTAAACACCAAATTATTTCTATATATATACATAGATGAAGTAGTGAAAATTCGTTAATTTTCTATTAAAAATAATACCGGTGTAATAACAATTTTTGAAATGAAATTAATAAAAAAATCTAGTTTGGGCAGAACGAAGTTTGCCGGGTCAGCTAGTCTATATATATAAAAATGATTTGGTTTTTAATTGTAACGCTAAAACTTGAAAACGACTGAACCAAATCAAATACTTCCTTAGGGGGTTCGTTTGTTGTAACCCCGCGAAGGTTTAGTCAAAGAGAAAATTAAAAAATATTAGGGGGGCGTGGCACCTCCCATACAATCTCAATTTTTAAAGCTGATTATCTCTAAAAGAGTTCAAGGTAGGGAGCTGAAATTTGGTATAGAGGTAGGTGATATCAAAACCCTTCTCACGCAGAAAAGTGGGGGTTATCAGAAAAAAGGGTGTGGCACCTCCCATACAAACTTAGCGTTGGAAGCTGAATATATCAGAAAGAATAAATGGCAGGATCCTGAAAATGGCTATAGAGCTAAATGACATTAAAACCACTCTCCCTTAATTTTTTAAGCTGAATATCTCTAAAAAGATTTAAGGCAGGGACCTGGATATTGGTACGGAGCGATATGGTATCAAGACAATTTTTGCGCATAAAAGTGTAGGTTATCGGAAAAGGGGGCGTGGCACTTGCCAATTAATCTTAATTTTTCTAGCTGATTACCTCTAAAGGAGTTCAGGGTAGGGAGCTGAAAACTGGTATAGAGCTAAATGATATCAAAGCCATTCCCACGCATAAAAGTGGGAGTTATCAGAAAAGGGGGTGTGGCACCTCCCATACAAACTTAATTTTCAAGCTGAATATCTATAAAAGCGTTTAAGGTTGGGACCTGAAAATTTATCAGGAGATTAACGATATCAATAGCATGCTTATGAATAAAAGAGTTGTTTTGGGAAAAGGGGGTGCAGCACCTCCCATTCGATCTTAATTTTTATGGCTAAATATCCCTAAAAGCGTTCATGGCGAGCGTGCTTACGATATAACTCACTTGCAACAACAAGTACAAACAAATTTTCCACTGTTGAATGAACAGCAAAGCAGTGCGTACAATCAACTAATAAACGCTGTAGATAATGGAAACGGTGGCATATTTTTTTCTCGATGCGCCCGTGGTATTGCATTAGCTCTTGCATCTACCGGAATTGCTGCAACACTGTTGGAAGGTGGAAGAATGGCACATTCAGCATTAAAGCTTCCATTAAACTTGCAAATACACGAAAGTCCTGTTTACAATATTTCAAAGCAATCAGCAATGACACAAGTTTTGAAAAACTGTAAATTGATCATATGGGATGAGTGCACAATGGCCCACAAACGATCATTAGAAGCACTCGACCGAACATTGAGAGATTTGCGCAATAATGATCGTTGCTTTGGAGGAGTGAAGATATTGCTGGCGGGCGACTTCAGACAAACACTACCCGTGACATAGCTGGGGAACTTCGATTAGAATTAGAAATCATTACGATTAGAAAACTTAAGTAATCTAATCATTAGATTTTTTTTGATTCTTTATATTTTGATTACTAATTGATTAGATTAGAGCTAATCAAAAATCTAATGGCGATTAGCGACGATTACCATATCTAACCAAAACTAATCAAAACTAATAAAAATAAAAATCAATTGGATTTCTCGATTAGTTTTGATTAAATTTGATTAGATCAACTGTTTTGAAATATTTTTTTTTTGTCATTTAATTCATAAAGTATAATATATAATACAATGGCGCTATTATAGCTCTGACGAGTTTTATGGCCGAGCTTCTCTCCCAATTCGAGGTGTTCTCCTTTAGTGTTTTCCTACTAATTGGGTGGATCTACAGTTTTATGCCGGCTCCGAGCGGCGGATGAATTTTTTGTGAGAAGCTTTTTCATGGCAGAAATACACTCGGAGGGTATGCCGCCCACTGCCGAGAGGTGACCGCTGCTCTTAAAAAGCCCTCAGGAGCCAATGTAAAATATGGCTTAAACCGTTCTATCAATTAATGTTCTAATTGTACTGCTGTTGAGCTACCATTGCTCAAAACTTCGGGATTTCTGGATAATTTTAGCAGTTTATTACTCAAAGAAAATAACGCAGGATTAATACAACCATATTTCACATTGGCTTCACCTTGGAGAAAGTCCAAAATTTGGGCAATAGCCTCCATTAGCAGCTTGTACGACTCCAAATATCGAAAATCACTTGATGTAAAAGGAGACAGATTCAGATCATCGGAAAGCTTATTCAATTTCTCTTTGTACTGTAGTAACTTCACGAAAGCAAATATTTCAAAATAGTTGATCTAATCAAATCTAATCAAAACTAGTCGAGAAATCCAATCGATTTTATTTTTGATTAGTTTTGATTAGATATGCCAATCGTCACTAATCGTGATTAGATTTTTGATTAGTTCTAATCTAATCAAAAAGTAGTCGATTAGAATAGCCATCTAATCCTAATTAATCAATTAGAATTAAAAAAAAAAGTTTCTAATCCGATTAGTAATCATTAGGATTACTAATCATTATTCCCCAGCTATGACCCGTGATTCCAAAATCAACAGCGGCGGATGAGATAAACGCATGTCTGAAGTCATCGCATTTGTGGAGGTTTGTTAAAACCATTTCATTGACCATCAATATGCGAGTTTTGCTGCAACACGATAGCAATTCAGACGCTCTTTCAAAAGAGCTACTGCGAATCGGCAATGGACAAGTTCCGATAGATCCTCTCAGTGGATAAATATCGATTCCAACTGCGATTTACCAATTCGCTTCAAGTAAGGATGAACTAATTAGCAGTGTATATCCAAATATCGCTCAAAAATATGGTAACTACGAATGGTTAGCCGCACGCGCAATTTTAGCAGCAAAAAATATTGATGTCAACGACTCGAATTGGACGATTCAAAATCAAATTCCGGGAGATCTGCGTTCTTATAAATCTATTGATCGCGTTGAAAATGAAGACGAATTAGTAAATTACCCAGTGGGGTTATTAAACTCTCTGGATTTGCCTGCAATGCCTCCTCATCAGTTTTATTTATTTATTTATTTATTAAAGTCAAACATACAACCATGGGTTTTGTGACAATGTTGACTATACATAAATCTTAAGACTAAATTATATACTTAAACATAAGCCATTTAATTACATACATAAAACCTTAGGGACTTAATAATACAATGCTATATTATATAGCTATATAAGAATTAGGAAGTATACGGAGGAGAGATAAACGATACAGGAAAGAAATCATTACATTTAGCAGTGTTCCAAGAAAAATTTAAGCAGCGCAGATCTGAAGCGCAATGTCTCCTTTATGCTTTGAATTTTTAGCGGTAAGGTGTTCCAGAGGCGGACAGAGAAAACAAAGTATTGACGTTCAGTCGCCAAACAACTATATTTCATTGGTACTATGTTAAGCGATCTAGAAGATTTCGAGGATTGAAGTCGTTCTGCGAGATATTGTGGCTCCTGTGTGGTAATGATCTTCTGAAGTAACACCAAACATTTAAACTTTAACAGGACATTAAAGGGCACTGAAGCAATTTGCCTCGCGAACACGGAGATGTGGTCATATAGTCTTTTACAATATACGTATCTGGCGATATTGTTATATAATACATTAAGTTTACTACGACACACACTATCACAACTAGCATACAACTCACAACCATACAATAACGTCGGTAACAGGTACGATTTAACATGCAGTAATCTGATTTTCATTGGTGTAAAATGCTGAATAGTCCATAGATTTCGCAGCATACCATACACCTTGCCTATAGTATTATAAATGTGACTATTCCACGTCAGTGTTCTATTAAATGTAACCCCCAAATTTTTTACATTGTCAACATATTTTATCACAGAATTGTTTAGCATAATATCCGGGTAGTCATCAAGTTTTAAAAGTTTTTTATATATTGCGATGCACTGGGATTTATCTGGATTAAGAATTAAACCATTTTTGAAAGCCCACTAGCTTAGAGATCTCAGGTCTGAATTTAACTTGTTTATATAAATATTGACATTATCAACGGGACTACAGTCATACAGTTGAACATCATCTGCATAGACATGAACTTTACTATGGTTGATTACACTAAACAGGTCATTATTATACAGCACAAACAGTAAAGGGACAAGAATGGACCCTTGGGGGACACCTCTTGATATAGGTAAACAGCTAGATATATTATTACTAGAACACACCACCTGAGAACGATCACGTAGATATGTTTTCACAAGAGTTGAAGCCGAGGTAGAAAAGTTAAACATATTTTTTAGTTTTAAGACTAAAAGTTTGTGGTCGACAGAGTCGAAAGCCTTGGAATGGTACAGCAAAGTTCGGAATGTTACACAATTTTTGTCCATATTAGCGTCTCAAAGTTGGGTCTGTTGTTATTATGCTACGCAATCTTCATGCTCCCAAACTGTGCAATGGTACACGACTGATTGTTACAAAGCTAATGGACAATTTAATAGTGGCAAGCATTTTGAAAGGCCCGTTCAAGGGAGAAGAATGCTTACTTCCCCGGATTCCCTTATCTTCAACAGATTTACCCTTCCAATTCAAGCGTATGCAGTTCCCAGTGAAACTTGCATTTGCGATGACAATTAACAAGTCACAAGGGCGGTCGTTGGAAGTATGCGGCATAAACCTAGAAATGCCATGCTTTTCATATGTTCAGCTCTATATGGCGTGTTCCCGTGTTGGAAAACCGTCCTCGCTATTTATTTACGCTCCGGGACAGAAAATTAAAAATGTTGTGTATCGTGCAGCCTTAAACTGAATACTAAAATTATATATTTTTGAAGTTGTATACACAATGAAGTAGTGAAAAATTTCTAATTTTCTAATAAAAATAATACCGGTGTAATAACAATTTTTGAAATAAAATTAATAAAAAAATATATTTTGGGCAGAACGAAGTTTGCCGGGTCAGCTAGTATGTATATAAAAATGATTTGGCGTTTAATTGTAACGCTAAAACTTGAAAACTGGTGAACCAAATCAAATACTTCCTTACCCATTAAACATTTTTCTTCATTTTCAATTTGAGGTTCATTTGAGAAGTAACCCTATTGTCAAATATCAAACGTTTGTTATCAAATGCACCTCAAATTTTCCCTGATAGCGTTCTCAAACAAAAAGGCTCATTTTTAGTATGGGATTTTGGGCTGATTCTCAATTTGATAAATTCCATTTTCTCAAACCCATTTCAAAGGTGGTACGAAATGGAATGCAATCAATAGATGTATGTATGTATTACATACATATATGTACTCTAGAGTGCAGAAAAACTGAGGGATAGTGAGAGTGAGAGAGTTTGTGGTGTAAGCGCAGAAATGGAATGGAATAAATAGATGTACATATGTATGTATGTATTACACATTTGTACGCTTATGTAATGTTTTTCATATACCCGTGCGGGTGAATTTCGCTGGTGCCTTTTGTACAATTACATGAGTATATTAATATATTTTTAATATAAATATGTACATACACACATATCGGAAACCACCTACGTATGTTTTTATTAAATTTTGTGTAACTTCACAAAAAGCCACAAACAAATAAAATAAGAATAAGAAATACAGAATCATTATTACAGACAATCATTTTCAACCATCATCATTTCAACCTCGAGTAGAACAACGAACGCTGACTGAAATTTGCAAACACAAAAATTTCTGCGTTCCTTCAAACCTTCACATGTTAAAATTCGTGAAATAGTACAAAATACGAAACAAGTTTTTTTTTTCAAACGGGTTGTAAGCATACATGGGTAATACTGAGTAGTAATTGGACTATTGCGTACTTAAATACTTTATATTTTGATCTTGAAGTAATGAGTCCGTACCAAGTACTTTCAGAATATTCAAGTACTAGTACAAGTACAAGTACAAAGAATTGAAAAAGAATTGAATTTTTAGCAAATACTTCAAAGTAATTGAAAAGAATTGAATGTATTTGAAAAGAATTGAAAAATGTACTTGAACCGATTTTTCAATTCTTTCAAGTACTTGAAAAAAATTTGGGAATGCAAGTACTAGTACTAGTACAATTCTTCTAAAATGTACTTGTCACAAGTCGTACTGGTACTTGATATTACCCAGGTCTGGTTGTAAGTTAATCTAAAATTGATAAACAATGTTTGATGAACAGTTGAAAATATGTTCATTTTCAAATGATATACATGCTGATTCTCAACTTTAGAAACAATATTTTCTCAAACGTTTGATAATTTCTTTTTCATTGTTTAATGGGTAGGGGGGTTTGTTTGTTGTTACCCCGCGAAGGTTTAGTCGAAGAAAAAATTTAAAAATATTAGGGGGGCGTGGCACCTTCCATACAATCTTAATTTTTAAAACTCATTATCTCTAAAAGAGTTCAAGGTAGGGAGCTGAAAATTGGTATAGAGGTAGGTGATATCAAACCCCTCCTCACGCAGAAAAGTCGGAGTTATCAGAAAAGAGGGCGTGGCACCTCCCATATAAACTTAATTTTTTCATGCTGAATATCTCTGAAATTGTTTAAGGTAGGGACTTGGAAATTGGTGTGGAGATAAACAATAACGATTCTGTGTTAACGCAAAATAATATGAGTTATACGCAAGGGGGGCGTGGCACCTCCCATACATACTTAGCATTGGAAGCTGAATATACATATCAGAAAGAATAATTGGCAGGATCCTGAAAATTGCTATAGAGCTAAGTGATATTAAATCCACTCGCACGCATAAATGTGGGGGTTACCGAAAAAGGGGCGTGGCACCTCCCATACACACTTATTTTTTTGAGCTGAATATCTCTAAACGGATTTAAGGCAGAGACCTGGAAATTGGTACAGAGCTATGTGAAATCAAAACACTTTTTGCGCATAAAAGTGTAGGTTATCGGAAAAGGGGGCGTGGCACCTGCCATATAATCTTAATTTTTCAAGCTGATTATCTCTAAAGGAGTTCAAGGTAGGGAGCTGAAAATTGGTATAGAGCTAAATGATATCAAAACCATTCCCACGCATAAAAGTGGGGGTTATCAGAAAAGGGGGTGTGGCACCTGAATAATCTTAATTTTTCAAGCTGATTATCTCTAAAAGAGTTCAAGGTAGGGAGCTGAAAATCGATCAGGTGATTAACGATATCAATAGCATGCTTATGAAAAAACAGTGGTTTTGGGAAAAGGGGGCGTGGCATCTCCCATGCGTTCTTAATTTTAAGACTAAATATCCATAAAAACGTTCATCGCATGTACATAGAAATCACTATGCAGATATACGATATCAATACCATGTTACCCAAAAAAAAAAAAGATTTATCTAAAAATGGGGCATTGCACCTCCCATACGTACTAAGCTTTTGAGGCTGAATATATCTATAAGGGTTGGAGAAGGGGCCTGAAAACCATTATGGAGGTATACTATATCATTACTCTTACTTACTTAGTTAAAATAGCCAATACTCAGTAAAAATAAATTGGAGCCGTAGTAGGCGGTCATTCCATTTGACAGCATACAATATTATGTCTAATGTAATAATTGAAGCGGTAGCGGTAGGAATGCTTACTTCCCCGGATTCCCTTATCTTCAGCACATTTGCCCTTCCAATTCAAACGTATGCAGTTCTCAGTGAAACTTCCATTTGCGATGAAAATTAACAAGTCACAAGGGCAGTCGTTCGAAGTATGCGGCATAATCCTAGAAATGCCATGCTTTTCACATGGTCAGCTCTATGTGGCGTGTTCTCGTGTTGGAAAACCGTCCTCGCTATTTATTTACGCTCTGGGACAGAAAAATAAAAATGTTGTGTATCGTGCAGCCTTAAACTGAATACTAAAATTATATATTTTTGAAGTTGTATACACAATGAAGTAGAGCAAAATCGTTAATTTTCTATTAAAAATAATACCGGTGTAATAACAATTTTTGAAATGAAATTAATAAAAAAATCTATTTTGGGCAGAACGAAGTTTGCCGGGTCAGCTAGTTTATTAAATAAAAGAACACTTAAAAATTGAAATTATAACCAAAGAGAGCAACCCTTCACCCTTCACCAAACGATGTATCTGAGTAATGGGAACACATCGCTCGTTCACTTCGTATCGCCGCTGAGGAATCTATAGGATAAAAGCGAGCCCACAAAAACACCTGGTACGACAAGGAATGTCGCGATGCCTCGGAAAGAAAGAACGCCGCCTACAGGGCTACATTGTGTGCGGGCGCAACGCCAAGCGTATGGGAGCGTTATCGAACGGCGAAGAAGGAAGAGAGGCGCCTTTTTCGAAAGAAGAAAAGGGAGGCTGAAAGGCGCGAGTGTGAAGAGCTTGAGATGCTGGCGGGTAGGAACGATGCTCGAAAATTCTATCAAAAAATCAGGCGGATGACTGAAGGTTTCAAGACCGGGGCAAATTCCTGCCGGAATGATAACGGTGATCTGGTAACTGATGTCCAGAGCATACTTAAGTTGTGGAGGGATCACTTCTCCTCCTTGCTAGATAATGGCAACAGTGAAAGTGCGGAAGGAGAAGATGTACGACCCGAATCCCCAATAGCAGATGATGGTAGGCATGTTCCACCACCTGATCATGACGAAGTGCGAATAGCAGTATCTAGGCTTAAGAATAACAAGGCCCCGGGCGCTGACGGCTTGCCAGCCGAGCTATTCAAACATGGTGGCGGAGAGTTGATAAGGAGCATGCATCAACTCCTATGCAGAATATGGTCGGACGAGCGCATGCCCGACGATTGGAACTTAAGTGTGCTCTGCCCAATCCACAAAAAAGGAGACTCCACAGTACGCGCCAATTATCGTGGGATAAGCCTCCTGAATATCGCATATAAGGTCTTAGCAAGTGTATTGTGCGAAAGACTGAAGCCTATCGTCAACAATCTGATTGGACCTTATCAGTGTGGCTTCAGACCTGGTAAATCTACCATCGACCAGATCTTCACAATACGACAAATACTGGAAAAAACCCATGAAAAAGGATCCGACACACACCATCTCTTTGTCGATTTTAAAGCCGCTTTTGATAGCACGAATAGGAATTGCCTGTATGCCGCAATGTCTGAATTTGGTTTCCCTGCTAAACTTATACGGCTATGCCAAATGACGTTGACTAACACCACCAGCTCCGTCAGAATTGGGAAGGACCTCTCCGAGCCGTTCGAGACCAAACGAGGTTTCAGACAAGGTGACTCTCTTTCGTGCGACTTCTTCAATTTGATGCTGGAAAAGATAATACGAGCTGCAGAACTTAACCATACAGGAAGCATCTTATATCACAAGAGTGTGCAACTGCTGGCGTACGCCGATGACATCGACATCCTTGGCACTAACACGCGCGCCGTATATTCTGCCTTCTCCAAGCTGGATAAAGAGGCTAAGAAAATGGGTTTGGCGGTCAACGAGGACAAGACGAAGTACCTCCTGTCATCACACAAAGAAACAGCACGCCTTGGCAGCCACGTCAATGTTGATAGCTACAAATTCGAAACTGTTAAGGACTTCGTCTATCTGGGAACCAGCATTAACACCAAGAATGATGTCAGCACGGAGATCCAACGAAGAATCACGCTTGCCAATAAATGCTACTTCGGACTAAGTAGGCAACTGAAAAGTAAAGTCCTCTCTCGACAAACAAAAATCACACTCTACAGGACGCTCATCGTTCCAGTCCTCATGTACGGCGCAGAAGCATGGACAATTTCAAAATCAGATGAGATGGCACATGGAGTATTCGAGAGAAAAGTTCTTCGTAAGATTTATGGACCTTTGCGCGTTGGCGTGGGCGAGTATCGACGGAGATTTAACGATGAGCTGTACGAGCTTTACACAGACATCGACATTGTTCAGGGAATAAAGATCCAGCGGCTGCGTTGGGCAGGTCATGTCGTGAGAATGGACGAAGGCGCTCCGGCCAAGAAAGCATTTCTATCGAAACCCGCTGAACGCAAAAGAAAAGGGAGACCTCCACTGCGTTGGGAACATCAGGTGGACAGCGATGCTGCCTCCCTAGGTGTTCCCAAGTGGCGCCATGCTGCACGAAACAGAAGCAATTGGCGCGCTCTGTTGGACTCGGCCAGAATCGTCTAGACGGTTAAGCGCCAATCAAGAAGAAGAAGAAGATATCTCCCGGAATTTGATTTTGAATCGTCCAATTCAAGTCGTTGACATCAATATTTTTTACTGCTAAAATTGCGCGTGCGGCTAACCATTCGTAGTTACCATAATTTTGAGCGATATTTGGATATACGCTGTTAATTAGTACATTGCAGGCAAATCCAGAGAGTGTAATAACTCCACTGGGTAATTTACTACTTCGTCTTCAACGCGATCAATAGATTTATAAGAACGCAGATCTCCCGGAATTTGATTTTGAATCGTCCAATTCAAGTCGTTGACATCAATATTTTTTGCTGCTAAAATTGCGCGTGCGGCTAACCATTCGTAGTTACCATACTTTTGAGCGATATTTGGATATACACTGCTAATTAGTTCATCCTTACTTGAAGTGAATTGGTAAATCGCAGTTGGAATCGATATTAATCCACTGAGAGGATCTATCTGAACTTGTCCATTGCCGATTCGCAGTAGCTCTTTTGAAAGAGCGTCTGAATTGCTATCGTGTTGCAGCAAAACTTGCATATTGATGGTCAATGAAATGGTTTTAACAAACCTCCACAAATGCGATGACTTCAGACATGCGTTTATCTCACCTGCCGCTGTTGATTTTGGAATCACGGGTAGTGTTTGTCTGAAGTCGCCCGCCAGCAATATCTTCACTCCTCCAAAACAATGATCATTATTGCGCAAATCTCTCAATGTTCGGTCGAGTGCTTCCAATGATCGTTTGTGGGGCATTGTGCACTCATCCCATATGATCAATTTACAGTTTTTCAAAACTTGTGTCATTGCTGATTGCTTTGAAATATTGTAAACAGGACTTTCGTGTATTTTCAAGTTTAATGGAAGCTAATGTTGAATGTGCCGTTCTTCCACCTTCCAACAGTGTTGCACCAATTCCGGTAGATGCAAGAGCTAATGCAATACCACGGGCGCATTGAGAAAAAATATGCCACCGTTTCCATTATCCACAGCGTTTATTAGTTAATTGTACGTACTGCTTTGCTGTTCATTCAACAGTGGAAAATTTGTTTGTACTTGTTGTTGCAAGTGAGTTATATCGTAAGCACGCTCGCCATGAACGCTTTTAGGGATATTTAGCCTTAAAAATTAAGATCGCATTGGAGATGATGCGCCTCCTTTCCCCAAAACAACTGTTTTTTTCATAAGTATGCTATTGATATCGTTAATCTCCTGATCGATTTTCAGGTCCCAACCTTAAACGCTTTTATAGATACTAGAGTTCTGCCTACTGTCGAAACTCGACAGTTTTTCTAGATGTTTACTTATGACTAAGGTGAACCTATAGTTTTTGTATAATTGTTTGTCGTTATTGTCACTGTTACTGTTTTCTTGTTGTTCCTGTTGATGCTGCTCCTTTTGTTGTTACTGTCACTGCTACTCTATTGTTGTTTTTATACTCAGCCGTACTAGTACACAGAGTATTATAGTTTTGATTTCATAACGGTGGATTGTAACAGAATGAAATAATCGAGATAGATATGGACTTATATATATATCAAAATAATCAGGGTGCAAAGAGAAATCGATTGAGCCATGTCCGTCCGTCCGTCTGTTCGTCCGTCCGTACGCACTCTAACTCACGCAAAAATTGAGATATTTTGATGAAATTTGGAATGTAAGTTGGTATCGAGACTGGGACGGTTGGTATTGAAATCGGACCATGACCACGCCCACTTTTCCTATATAGAAAAAATCGGAAATTTGGTATCTCAGCCACTAATATAGCTGGAGCGTTGAAATTTCACCCACGTATTGAGCTCAGGCCCTTATGAAGAAATTTGATGAAATTTTGGAAAACGGGCGGTGCCACGCCCACTTATTAAGGGTCAAACATTGAAATTTTTTTATATATCATAACTAAGAAACCGTTCAAGATATATCGATGAAATTTGGTATGCGTGATTTACTTACTTAGGCAAATGTTTTGACGGAAAATTGTCAAAATTGGTTTACGGCCACGCCCACTTTTATATATGGGAACTATAAAGGGGCCTAATAAAAACATTTTAAGCGATATCTTTGTCAAATATGTCCGCTGTGGTGCAGTGGGTAGAGTGCTCGCCTGCTATGCCAGAGGTCTCGGGTTCAAACCACGGTCCGAGCAAACACCAAAAACAATTTTTCAATTAGTAGAAATCCAATTATTGGGTTTTTTAAGAGCAGCGGTCACCTCTCGGCAGTGGGTGGCATACCCTCCGAGAGTATTTCTGCCATGAAAAAGCTTCTCACAAAAAATGCATTCGCCGTTCGGAGCCGGCATAAAACTGTAGGTCCACCCAATTAGTAGGAAAAACAAAAAGGAGCACACCTCGAATTGGGAGAGAAGCTCGGCCATAAAACTCGTCAGAGTTATAATAGCGCCATTGTATTATTATTATTCTTTGTCAAATATAAAGATAATTCATTGAAATTTGTGGCATAAGTTCCACACTAGACCAGAAACAAAAAATAGAAAAAGTTTGGAAAATGGGCGTGGCACCGCCTCTTTTTAGACAAATGAATCTACGAGATTTCAGAGCCCATAATTCGACAAATAACTGAGATATTATGACGAAACTTGGTTTATACACTTTTGTGACTTGTGTTAATAGCCACGCAAAAATTTATTGAAATCGGTTTATGAACACGGCTACTTTTTAACAAAAATATTTCTGGAACACCCTTTGGGAATTTGTTACGTGACATCTTTGTAACTAGAAGTCATAAAGGAATGAAATTTTGCACAAAGAATAATATTCATATGCTTAGTTGGATCAATGATAAAAATTTTGAAAGTGGGCGTGGTTACGCGCACTTTATGCGGAACTCGCTTTATATAAAGTACCTACACCGTGTTTCCATCAAACGCAAACAATCAATGAAATCATACAGCTGAGTATCTAATGTTCGATTCCACTTGAACTTATAGCCCCGACACATAGCATACGTCAATCCGTCTACGTCGACGTATGTGACTGACAGCTCACGTACTTGACGGAGAGGTCGCCACATAGGAAACGTTGACGGATATACATAAATCAGCTGTTTGATTAACCTCTAACTACAGAGGTGGTGGCAAAAATTTAACTCTTTAGAATATTTTGTAATTTCTCTTTTAAGTTGCCCGCTTGAAATTCAGTTTTCAGTAACTTCACATCTCCTGATAATTATTGACCATTTTGGTTTTATGGAGGAATGTTTTACAAATGAGAAAAAACTCGAAAAGCAAATTGCAAAAAAAGTAAAATTCAAGAGTAGCTAAAGGTTAACAATCAAAAGCAATCAGCTGACATAGCGACGGATTGACGTATGCCAAAAGTTGAGTGTTGGGCAACTTTGGTACGTTGCGGCGACGGATCCGTCGTACTTGTACCGATGTGCATTTAAATGCCCACAGTTTACTGAGCTGTCAGTCACATACGTCGACGTAGACGGATTGACGTATGCTATGTGACGGGCCTATTAGGCTTCCTTACTTGTTGTTGTTAGTATTGTTGTCGTTACTCATCTTCACAATTCTCCTACCTACTTTTTTCTTTCTATTTCTGCTCTTTTCTTTCCTTAATTTCTTTCCTACTTATGCTTCCTTATCCTTCTTATTACATGACTGTGTTTTTGTTGTAGTGCTTTTGCTACTTTTTTGTGTTTCTACTTCTTTGAAACTACACACCACTTCCAGCCAAACATGTTCATAATTTCATGGTAAATTTGGTGAGCAAGCACAAATTCACCTAATGCACGCGCATTGATACAGCTCTGTAGTGTTCAAATGCATGCAACAACAACCACAACGGAATTTTCTATCGACGATTGTGGGCGCATTTTCCACCCAATTCTATTCTATTTGAGAGCAATACCTTTCTAATAGTGTACTTGGTTTTAAAATCGGTTCAGTAGTTTCGACGGAGAAGATGGAACAAAATTTATGTTAGCGTATTAATAATATAGATTTTCGAGCCAATTTTAATGAAAATTGGCGCAGTTCTATTTGAGAGCAATACCTTTCTAATGGTGTACTAAGTTTTAAAATCGGTTCAGTAGTTTCGATGGAGAAGATGGAACAAAATTTATGTTAGCGTATTAATAATATAGATTCAGCTTGAAAAATTAAGTTTGTATGGGAGGTGCCATGCCCCCTTTTCTGATAACCCCCACTTTTAGGCATGGGAATTTTCATCTCCATACCTTGAAAACTTTTAGAGATAATCAGCTTGAAAAATTAAGATTAGTTGGCAGGTGCCACGCCCCCTTTCCGATAACCTACACTTTTATGCGCAAAAATTGTTTTCATATCATATAGCTCTATCATATACCAATCATATACCAATGTCCAGGTCCCTGCCTTAAATCCTTTTAGAGATATTCAGCTTAAAAAATTAAGGGTGTATGGGAGGTGCCACGCCCTCTTTTTCGATAACCCCCACTTTTATGCGGGAGAGTGGTTTTAATGTCATTTAGCTCTATAGCAATTTTCAGGATCCTGCCATTTATTCTTTCTGATATATTCCGCTTCCAACGCTAAGTTTGTATGGGAGGTGCCACGCCCCCTTTTCGTATAACTCCTATTATTTCGCGTTAATATTGAATTGTTATCGTTTTTCTCCACACCAATTTCTAAGTGCCTACCTTAAACAATTTTAGAGATATTCAGCATGAAAAATTAAGTTTGTATGGGAGGTGCCGCGCCCTTTTTTCTGATAACCCCCACTTTTCTGCGTGAGAAGGGTTTTGATATCACCTACCTCTATACCAAATTTCAGGTCCTTACCTTGAACTCTTTGAGAGATAATCAGCTTTAAAAATTAAGATTGTATGGGAGCTGCCACGCCCCGCTAATGTTTTTTAATTTTCTCTTCGACTAAACCTTCGCGGGGTTGCAACAAACAAACCCCCCTAAGGAAGTATTTGATTTGGTTCAGCCGTTTTCAAGTTTTAGCGTTACAATTAAAAACCAAATCATTTTTAAATATATAGATTTCATGTTTCGGTTATTGGGCAAAATTTACCCACTTATGTCACGTACGTAACTTTTTTTGAATACAGGATAAGTGTTAATACAAGATTTATGGACTTTGGCTACTATTACTGAATTTATTAATTAATTTTCAATACCCTTCTCTAAATTTTTCAAAGTATATAAATAAATAATTAATTAATTATTAGTGACTGAATTATCACATTTTGCGTATTTTTTGAGATATGCTATATAGGTTAACTGAGCGTGGTTATGGCCCGATTTCGCCCATTTTCAATACCAACCGTCCCTCTGCCCATTACAGTCTGTATACCAAGTTTCATCACAGACGGACGGACGTACGAACATGGCTTAATCGATTTATTTTTTCTGGGATAAAAAAGTTTTCAAAACTTCGTCCGATCCCAAGTGTTGAGCGAATAAACAAACTTCTTCCTATGTTTCACACAATTTCAAAACAAAACTTTCAAATAAGCAGGGCGTTATATTTAATGATCTGTTATACAAAATTTATTTTATAATGTATAAAAATAGTATCAAAGAAAAAACCTGGAATTCTAAAATGTTTTGTGAAATGTGGGAAAGTGAGTTTTTATTTACAAAATATTTTAAGGACGATGTTTTATCAAAAATATGCACGAAATTTAATGTAAAACACCATTTCAACACGACTCTAAATTTAAATTTTCTAATTGTAAAGGAATCGTGTTTTGGAATTCAATTGACAAAATTAAATACCCTTGCCTCCGAGCGCTTATTTTAGAACTTTCTTCAATGTTTTTAGGACGTATAAATGTGATAATAATATTATATTATATTATATAAATGTGAAAGTGTATTTTCAAAATAAAAAATTATAAAATCAAAGCACAGAGAGCGGACCTCAGACAAACACCTCATCAGTTTTGCAAGAATCGACCACAAATGTTGAAATAGATATACATAGATGAAATTATCGAAAATATGAACGAACACACACATTTCATTCTTTTCATTGGGTTGGACCTGTTCGAATCGAAATAAAAAATTGTTTTTGTGTTTCCATAGAAATGTTTCAGGAGTATACAAATTTTTTTTCCTATGCTCGCGTATATATACATATCCTATAATTACGAGCATTACAAAAACAAAATTGTAGAATAGACATTTTTGATTTTTTTTTGTTTTTGTTTATTGTTGTTTTTGTTTTTGAAAGGAAAAGAACTTTTTAATGAAAAAAAAAATATCCCTTGTGAAAAAAATTAAAGGGTAGTTGGCTAAAACAGAGTGTTTGGAATACAAAAGTCTTCCAAATAAGAGTACAAAAACTCTTTGTGAAATACTTCGGAATGCTTTTGTAGTTCATAATCATTTGTATTATTTTTAAATACTTTATAGAAAAAAAGGCATTGCATATCGCCGAAGGCATTTCCATCATATAAAATTTCTCGCCGGGCATTTTATTTGTGGACATACATACATACGTTACCCGTATAAAGTCAATGCTTGCGTTCAACCACGAAGCGACATAGTCAGACGCATTATTTTTCGTTCGACAGTAGCCATGGGTAATGGCGCAATTTTTTTGGCGCTGATACAATAACGCCAGCGCCAACCGTGGCGCCAACTCACGGTACTGGCGCAATAACACCTTTAGCGCAATTGTCATCGAATAATCGATAAATAACATTTTTTAGCTTGTTACTGTTTACCATCCCCGTTTTATTTCTTTTGGCGCAATTCTGCTTACATATACGAGGGCACAATTAATTTTAATTTTCATAATCATTTGGAAAAATATTCCGTATATATGTGAAAATATGCTGGAAATTAGAGTCACTTAGATCACTATCAAGCACACATTATTGTGACGTTGTCATACGTATACATATACTATGATGCTGTTATTGGCGTTGTGGTTGCGCCATTTTACACTAGCGCTATATTGGAGCTGGAGTTAGCGCACGAAATTGAGTCAGTGTTATATTGCAATAGCGCATCATTGAGTTGGCGCTACATTGAGTTGGCGCTATACTGAGTTGGCGCTATATTGAGTTGGCGCTATATTGAGTTGGCGCATTTCCCAAATCGGAGTTAGCGCAATAACACCAGGGTTGGTGTTAGCGCAATTGCGCCGCGCAACGCAGTGTTACCCATGCCTAATTTAATTAGTTTCAGCGTTGTTCACCGCGTGTGTCATCGGCAGTTCATTCCAGTTGAGCACATTGAAGGCGCTGCGTTTCATTACAACCAATATTTTATCCGCATCAACTTCAGCCTCCTGCCTTTGATTGTTACCGCTTTATCGCCGCATAACGTATGCAAAGGATTAAACAATCGGCATACAGCTCATCGGAATTCGCATGGCTATCGGGCCCTTAGCCTTTCCGATGCACCGCAGAAGGACTCAAAATCGGTTCCACCGCTGTTGAGTGTGTGTGATGGAATATGCGCAGTGCTTATGCAACCTTCACTTATCTGTGAACTTAGCCCTCCTTGTCACGCTGTCGCTTTTTCCGCCGCATAGGTGCGTATGTGTTTGCTCAACTCCCGATAGTAGGTACTCGTTTACGCAAATTGATATTTACGCGTAGAAACAACTGTTTCTCTGCACGCTCCGCCTTGCGCAACACATATAACTACAACATATGCGCGCAGCTCAGCAATTCGTCCCAACGGCTCAGCAGCCAATACAACAAGATCATGTTTCAGCGACCACTTTTCTCGTTGGTGTGCTGACATAAGCGTTGATGGAAGATAAACTTCTTGGTGGCGCGTTTTTTAAATATGCCACGTATTCTCACTTCGATGGTGCCGCAGATACCAATTTTTTTGTAGATTGGATATTCTATTAGACTCTAGTAATTAGTATAGACTACGCAAATATTTGCTTGGTTAGTTTAAGCTAAGAGTAAATTATGCATTGCATAAATTGTGATATCCCAACTTCTTTTTATTTTTTCATTACAGCGCGAAGTACCGAAATTTTTAACCAAAGTGGTAATGTGACATGCAAAAGCATGTGCATTTACTACAAAGTAATTGGGAGTTTTTCAGTGTGAGATGTGCTAAGCATCCCAGCAAAAATCTGTTCATCGCTATTAACTGTCAGGCATGACAGAAGGCCTTGCCATGGAACATCTGACGAGTTCATCACTTATTTCACGCATTGCCAGTAATGCAGAGTGGAATGAGCTTCCATTACTCATTCCATGTAATGCAAAGTAGAATGGAGCGCGAAAAATGAACTGGAATAAATACCGTTATTTTCAGTGGAAATATATCGCTTTGTGCATTACATTAATTATAACTTTTTTTAATTAGCTTACTATGTTAATATTACATCTCCATTAATACATACATATATGTATATATAAGATTTTGTAAATTGTAATAAACAAAAAAATAAACTTTGTCTTTAATTCCTCTAACTTTGTTATCAATATCTATCAAGTTTCTTTTTGGAATTTTTTTTCTTTTCTGACGTATAGATAAGCATATCCACATCCATAGGTAAGTATGGAACAAACAATTTGTTATCTAAACCAAATTAAATGCTTACGTTATAAGCATTTAAAAATATTCCCCTTTCACAAGTTTAGTCATATAAATATACACAAAAGTAGTAAAAAAGTACTAAACTACTCCTAAATTTGTCCCCCTTTTCTACTCCCTTCAAATGCATGACCGGAATAAGAGTGAGACGTTAAACTGCTGTCATTGGCCATGATATCACCCACGGTATATATATTTAGACGGTAATGCCAGTAGGCGGAAATGTCAAATACTGCTTACGTCACAGGACCAATAAAGCCGCGAACAACCAAACAAACAGCTGTGCCAATTGCAAAAGGAAATGACGTATGAGGACCTGATACTTTTTTCTAAAACCGAAAGAAATATGGCGGCCAGCGAACTGACATGACCTTTTAATTAGATCATGGATATCACCTATTTTTATTTCACCATGGCTACGTTCAGAAGGCGCAACCGTGGCGCAACAGTTGCGCAACTGTTGTGTTTTATCTTCTGAACGCAACGTTGAGTATTTCTGATCAACACAACATGTTGTGATTTTGGAGACTTTTTTCTATCATAAATTTTTTACGCTCACTTTACACAACATGTTGAGCTTACGATTTTGACATATGTACAAAACATATAAAAAGTGTTTATGAATTTTGGAATGTAATAAAAATGTTTCAAAGCCGCGAAATTATTGGCAATTACGTTGGGGATAATAAAAATACTAATTTGTTTATTTAATGTATCAGATCGTTCAGAAGGCGAAAATTGTATCACTTTCCGATTACTGATATCTACACAACAGTTGTGCTCCACTGTTGCGCCTTCTGAACGTACCCCATGGTTCACATTTCTTTGCTGATTTGCTTATTTTTGACATCACTCCGCAATTTCACTCCGCTCTTTCGTCCGTCAGTCCCAAACACTCCGCAATTTGTCAATTTTCACTCCGCTCATAAAATTTGGAACGGCATTAGGGCCTTTTCACATTACTTGGTAGGACTTCGGATCGACATTTTTTCCTCGGTACTTTTAGCTTACCGAAACGATCCCGCGTTGCTGTGTTTTTCACACTTGTGGGAATACTTTCGGTGCGTAATCTTCAGAAAATAAGAGAACAAACATCGAAATTTACAATATAAAATCTTAAAATTCAACAAATCATTCAATAACAACAATAATGTCTTCTAGTGAAGACGAAGACATTATAACTTGCTACATTTATAGCCGCAACGAGTTTTTTAAGGTAAAGGCCCAATGTACGCTTGCTTTTCTGGCTTTGTTTGCTTCAGTTTGCTTTGCTTTACTTTGAAAGCTTCTATAGCCCAATGGTAGCTTTGAACGCTGTCATATTAATCAGCTGAATCGGCAATCCAAAGAAATAAAACAAAAGGTTTGTTTCTTATTACATAGATAGCTATGAATATTTATCCAAGTTCGTGCTAGCAAATCGTTTCTTGAAACAAAAAGTCAGCCGAATGAGAGCCAAAGCGTGAGAGTAAAAATCATAGAGAGCTCCAAATTTCAGCTAGTAAAATTTTCACAAGCTGAAATGAGCTTTGTTCAACAACTTTACTTGCAAGAAGAGCGTCAGTGACAAATTAAGAGTAAAAACGAGAAAAAGAGAAAATTATCAACCAAAGTTATTGAACACACAATCGTAAACATTTGCAAGTAAACAGCTGATGCGCTGTTTTCACAATTAGATTT
The DNA here is from genome assembly GCA_960531455.1 of Urophora cardui. Taxonomy (NCBI): domain Eukaryota; kingdom Metazoa; phylum Arthropoda; class Insecta; order Diptera; family Tephritidae; genus Urophora; species Urophora cardui. The sequence goes on from CAUIJX010000004.1 coordinate 85,614, forward strand.
TTAGGTTAGGTTGTAATTGAAATCTTTTAAATTGAAAATGAATGTAAATAACGAATAAGACGAAAATCTACTTTGGATATTCCACAACATCGTCAAGATTCCTTTTTGCGCTAATTTATTTAGTATGCAATTAGAAATTTGCGATTAAAATGTTTGCATATTTCCAATTAAAATTTTTGTGATCATATGTTTTTGACGCTTCCATTTTTTTTTTAAAGCTGCAAGTGAAAATTTTACTTGCAACTATTTTCAACTCTCTCGAAGTCTTACTCTCCCAATTTTACTCTCTTTTGCAAATTTTTTGGGTTATTGAACATAAAATTCGTAACTATTCGTAAAAGCAATTAAAAATTTTTAGTTATTGAACAAAGCTATTATTTGCTGCCAAATTAAGAAACAGCTGTTAAAAAATAAACTAATATATATATGATTTTGTTACTTTTGAATTTTGCTAAATTTTTAAAATAGAAATAATGAAAATGAAATGTTTTGTTTTAGAAAAAAATAACAATTAAATGCTAAAAATGGCATTAAAATAATTTTTTGCTAATTTTTATTAGTTTTCCGCTTCTTTCCTGTCTGTGTTGCTTTTTGTGAGCGTAATTCTTTCCATTTCTCTCTTTTCATTTCACTTGACAGCTAGCTGTTAGGCACTCTGCACACAGAGCGTACTGTTTTAGACGCGACATTTGAGTTTATTTACCTCTTCTGTCAAATTTTCTTGAAGAAATAATAGAAAATTCATTATTTCTTGGCGGAACCAGAGTTCAGTTGTGCACTTTTTCTAAAAAATCTTAAAAAAAATAGTAGTATAATTTCTTTAGAGCTGCGTGCCGCAAAAGAATATATGACAAAAGAAATTTTTCTTGAGCATTTCTTGTACGTCAAATTACATAGATTTTTTGGTTTTCTTGAGAGCTGCGTATAGGCCTTTACTGACTTTGTTCTTCTTCTTTTGTTACGCCGCAAAAATAGCTCTGTTCAATAACGAAAAATTGTTACGAATTTTTCATAAAAAATGACAGTTCTCCATACAAAAATGACAGATTTTAAGAAAAATTCGTAACAATTTTTTGTTATTGAACAGAGCTAATGTATGCAGTAATTCCTCAAATTTTACTGACCGGTCTTACCGCGTTGCGTCATACCGAAATTAAGAGCCTATACACACTTGCGACTCAATCGATTTATAGTCCAACCATTGACCGACGGCGTCATATCTCTCAGTTACCTCACGCAATAGTTGAAAATCGACACCATTCACGCACGTAAACGCACGCATACCCAACGCAAGAATTAGCCATGGGTAACACTGCGCTGCGCCGCGCAATTGCGCTGGCGCCAATCCTGGTGTTATTGCGCTAACTCCGATTTGGAAAATGCGCCAACTCAATATAGCAACAACTCAATGTAGCGCCAACTCAGTATAGCGCCAACTCAATGATGCGCTATTGCAATATAACACTGACTCAATTTCGTTCGCTAACACCAGCTCCAATATAGTGCTAGTGTAAAATGGCGCAACCACAACGCCAATAACAGCACCATAGTATATGTATACGTATGACAACGTCACAATTATGTGTGCTTGATAGTGATCTAAGTGACTCTAATTTCCAGCATATTTTCACATATATACGGAATATTTTTCCAAATGATTATGAAAATTAAAATTAATTGTGCCCTCGTATATGTAAGCAGAATTGCGCCAAAAGAAATAAAACGGGGATGGTAAACAGTAAGAAGAGAAAAAATGTTATTTATCGATTATTCTATGGCAATTGCGCTAAAGGTGTTATTGCGCCAGTACCGTGAGTTGGCGCCACGATTGGCGCTGGAGTTATTGTATCAGCGCCAAAAAAATTGCGCCATTACCCATGGCTAGCAAGAATCAGTTGTTTTCCTTTGTTTACATTCTGCATTGTTTTTGGTTTGTTTGGAATGAGTTGAATAACAGCGTTACCATTGTACAGCAAAGTATACATGCAGTTTTTGATTTCGTAGTAACTTGTGTTTGGTTTCGTAGTAATTTTTCTTGAAAATCGTATTATTCATAGAATTTATTAATAAATAAATTTTTAAATTGAAAATGTTGTATCATGATAATTTAAAACCAAATATTAATTGCAGTTTTGTTTACTTCATTTTCTACTACTATTTCTTAAAGGCTTTTAAGAATATGTACATACATTAGGCATATAACAAATTTTGACGAAAAATTTGGCATACCACCACGTGGTGGCAAATATTGTACAAGTAATGACTATCACTTTTTTAGGTGATTTCGGTTCAAAAACGTTCCGCGCAAAAATGGATTTCTAAAAAAAGTCAGATTTTTTTTTTTAATTTTTTTTAATATTTTTATTTTTACATTTTTGTCAATTGTTATATGAAATAAGTTTTAAGTTTAAACACACAATTTTAATTGCACGCTCTGGGCAGATGTACAAAACTTTTTTTGTTTTTTTCAGCAGTTCTGATAAAAAAATTAATTTCGTTTTGCGCGGAAACTTTATTGCAATTTCGCAAAAAAAAAAAAATAATGGGGTTCATACTTTTTTATGCTCTATTCGACTATAGTATGCCGTTTTTCGTATTTGCAAAAATTGTAAAAAGTTATATGCCTAATGTACATATGTATGTGTACTAAGAAATCTAATTTTTGCAATTAATAAAATGCAGCAATTATATACAAATACTGTTTTTGTTTTAATTTTTAGTAATAATATTCACCGCGATTATTTTTTAATTTATGTATTGCATATGTACGTATTTCGGTCTTTTTGTTGTTTATGCTTGTTGTCAAATTCACGAGTCTTGCCGGCTCGCCGAGTATTATTCACCTGACAGCTTTTAAAAATTTGTTATCTGGGGTAATTTTGCTAAATTGAACAGTCAAATGTATTAAATGCAACAGTCAAAAATATCCACAATAGTCAAATTTAGTAAAGAAAACACAGCAGGAAAAACTTAATATTCTTCTATTTAAATTTTTATCTCCATATAAAAACAAATAAAAACGATTGATACAATATGTAGTAAAATTTAGTAAAAAAAAAACGCCAAAAAACCTTCATTTTCTCTATTTACATTTTCATTTCCGTGTAAAAAAAGATTGCGGCAATAGTCAAATTTAGTAAAAAAAACGCAAGAAAAAACTTAAATTTTTTTATTACATTTTTATCTCCATATTTAAAAAAAAAATACACTTATGTTAACATAATTTTATAATCGGCAACATTCGGAATAGCTATTGAGGTACTTTGGGAGCATATTGAAAGATTCGTACTAATTTACTACAAAATGATCGCTCCGGGAACCCTGTTGCAAAGAGAGCAATCAGCTGACACGTTATTACGTGAAAAATCAAACTGAGCTAGGTTTCTACGATACGTGCGTCAAGAGAGCCGTCGTCATGCGTTGGTGATTGGGCATTTACACTACAACTCCATAAGACAGGTTGTGTCAGCTGACACGGGCTACGTGCGTGCGTCGTTGACTGGTTGGGCTATTAGTCGAATTGGGCTGTTGTATTCACACTACGCCAGGGGTCTTCGTTTCATAGCACTGAGGTGCAACGCTCAACTCACACAGATTGTTATACTCTCTCGTTTTGTCGTAGTAAGAGCGCAAAAGTTAGGTGACCATCTACGACCGTGCGACGATTCAGTTGCTTGCGGGCAAGCAAAAAGATAACAACGTACACGCATACTTCGTTTTCATACGCTTTTATACGACGTCGCGCAAGCATTGGGCATCATAAAGTAGTTTTCGTATTGCATTGTGCGACGTGGTATAGCAGCGCATAAAAGCGAAAAATATATGCGTGCACGTTGTTGTCTTTTTGCTTGCCCGCAAGTAGGCATGGGTAACACTGCGCTACGCGGCGCAATTGCGCTAACACCAACCCTGGTGTTATTGCGCTAACTCCGATTTGGGAAATGCGCCAACTCAATATAGCGCCAACTCAATGTAGCGCCAACTCAGTATAGCGCCAACTCAATGATGCGCTATTGCAATATAACACTGACTCAATTTCGTTCGCTAACACCAGCTCCAATATAGTGCTAGTGTAAAATGGCGCAACCACAACGCCAATAACAGCACCATAGTATATGTATACGTATGACAACGTCACAATTATGTGTGCTTGATAGTGATCTAAGTGACTCTAATTTCCAGCATATTTTCACATATATACGGAATATTTTTCCAAATGATTATGAAAATTAAAATTAATTGTGCCCTCGTATATGTAAGCAGAATTGCGCCAAAAGAAATAAAACGGGGATGGTAAACAGTAAGAAGAGAAAAAATGTTATTTATCGATTATTCTATGACAATTGCGCTAAAGGTGTTATTGCGCCAGTACCGTGAGTTGGCGCCACGATTGGCGCTGGAGTTATTGTATCAGCGCCAAAAAAAATTGCGCCATTACCCATGGCTAGTAGGCATGGGTAACACTGCGCTACGCGGCGCAATTGCGCTAACACCAACCCTGGTGTTATTGCGCTAACTCCGATTTGGGAAATGCGCCAACTCAATATAGCGCCAACTCAATGTAGCGCCAACTCAGTATAGCGCCAACTCAATGTAGCGCCAACTCAATGTAGCGCCAACTCAATGATGCGCTATTGCAATATAACACTGACTCAATTTCGTGCGCTAACACCAGCTCCAATATAGCGCTAGTGTAAAATGGCGCAACCACAACGCCAATAACAGCATCATAGTATATGTATACGTATGACAACGTCACAATTATGTGTGCTTGATAGTGATCTAAGTGACTCTAATTTCCAGCATATTTTCACATATATACGGAATATTTTTCCAAATGATTATGAAAATTAAAATTAATTGTGCCCTCGTATATGTAAGCAGAATTGCGCCAAAAGAAATAAAACGGGGATGGTAAACAGTAACAAGCGAAAAAATGTTATTTATCGATTATTCGATGACAATTGCGCTAAAAGTGTTATTGCGCCAGTACCGTGAGTTGGCGCCACGGTCGGCGCTGGCGTTATTGTATCAGCGCCAAAAAAATTGCGCCATTACCCATGGCTATTAAGGGCCGTTTTCACCATCTCCGGTTAATTTAACCGGTGGTTATTTTGACGTAAATTGTATGGCGAGCTGTCAAATAAATTGCTTAACCGGGAGAAATCCTCCGGTTAAGCACTTAACCGGAGATGGTGAAACCGGCCCTATGATTATCAAACTATACAAAAGTTGATAGTCTGGCATGCCTTCCTTGTTTTATAGATTATTGGTGCATTCATATGCAAGGTTGATGCAATCAAGGCAGATCTAGGAAGGTAGGCTCGGTGGCGAATTCAGAAATTTCCCATGTATTTTGTTATTGTAATTGGTAGAGTGTAATGTCAAAATGATAATTCGCCTTAGTTAAAATCTGAATTCGCTTGAGACTCGCCCATTCCTATTGGTCATGATGTGAATTCGCTTTGATTTTGACATTACACTCTACCTTTGTAAATAAAAAGTAGTTTCTGAATTCGCCACCGAGCCTACCTTCCAAGATCTGCCTTGGATGCAATAAGGTTTTCGCAGTGCGCAAAAGCAACTCTGCCATACATTTTGTTGTTGCCCATTTTGCTATTTGAATTCGCAAATGACCATTGGCATACGCGATATTTGAACCGTCCTTTTCACGGTGTATTCGTAAAATTTTTCAGAATTTTATTATCAAGTTAATTGAGCAACTCCGCCAACGCTTACCGCAGAATATTAAATCTTTAAAAAATATTGAATTTTTTTCTGTAAATAAGCCAAAAATATTTGACACTTTCAAGGATGAAAAGAATCACTTTAACACGGAGGAAATCACTATTTTAGAAATGCAATGGAAAAACTACACGCATACCTATGGAAGGGAACTACCTCTACAATAAAGTTTTGGGTAGACGTAAGAAAGCTTAGAAATGCTCTTAACGAAAATCCGTTTGAAGAACTACAATCTTTTGTGTTTAATTTTCTAATCCTACCGCTTAGTAATACAGAAATAGAACGTAGATATTCTGTTATGAACGTACTTTGGGAGCATATTGAAAGATTCGTACTAATTTACTACAAAATGATCGCTCCGGGAACCCTGTTGCAAAGAGAGCAATCAGCTGACACGTTATTACGTGAAAAATCAAACTGAGCTAGGTTTCTACGATACGTGCGTCAAGAGAGCCGTCGTCATGCGTTGGTGATTGGGCATTTACACTACAACTCCATAAGACAGGTTGTGTCAGCTGACACGGGCTACGTGCGTGCGTCGTTGACTGGTTGGGCTATTAGTCGAATTGGGCTGTTGTATTCACACTACGCCAGGGGTCTTCGTTTCATAGCACTGAGGTGCAACGCTCAACTCACACAGATTGTTATACTCTCTCGTTTTGTCGTAGTAAGAGCGCAAAAGTTAGGTGACCATCTACGACCGTGCGACGATTCAGTTGCTTGCGGGCAAGCAAAAAGATAACAACGTACACGCATACTTCGTTTTCATACGCTTTTATACGACGTCGCGCAAGCATTGGGCATCATAAAGTAGTTTTCGTATTGCATTGTGCGACGTGGTATAGCAGCGCATAAAAGCGAAAAATATATGCGTGCACGTTGTTGTCTTTTTGCTTGCCCGCAAGTAGGCATGGGTAACACTGCGCTACGCGGCGCAATTGCGCTAACACCAACCCTGGTGTTATTGCGCTAACTCCGATTTGGGAAATGCGCCAACTCAATATAGCGCCAACTCAATGTAGCGCCAACTCAGTATAGCGCCAACTCAATGATGCGCTATTGCAATATAACACTGACTCAATTTCGTTCGCTAACACCAGCTCCAATATAGTGCTAGTGTAAAATGGCGCAACCACAACGCCAATAACAGCACCATAGTATATGTATACGTATGACAACGTCACAATTATGTGTGCTTGATAGTGATCTAAGTGACTCTAATTTCCAGCATATTTTCACATATATACGGAATATTTTTCCAAATGATTATGAAAATTAAAATTAATTGTGCCCTCGTATATGTAAGCAGAATTGCGCCAAAAGAAATAAAACGGGGATGGTAAACAGTAAGAAGAGAAAAAATGTTATTTATCGATTATTCTATGACAATTGCGCTAAAGGTGTTATTGCGCCAGTACCGTGAGTTGGCGCCACGATTGGCGCTGGAGTTATTGTATCAGCGCCAAAAAAAATTGCGCCATTACCCATGGCTAGTAGGCATGGGTAACACTGCGCTACGCGGCGCAATTGCGCTAACACCAACCCTGGTGTTATTGCGCTAACTCCGATTTGGGAAATGCGCCAACTCAATATAGCGCCAACTCAATGTAGCGCCAACTCAGTATAGCGCCAACTCAATGTAGCGCCAACTCAATGTAGCGCCAACTCAATGATGCGCTATTGCAATATAACACTGACTCAATTTCGTGCGCTAACACCAGCTCCAATATAGCGCTAGTGTAAAATGGCGCAACCACAACGCCAATAACAGCATCATAGTATATGTATACGTATGACAACGTCACAATTATGTGTGCTTGATAGTGATCTAAGTGACTCTAATTTCCAGCATATTTTCACATATATACGGAATATTTTTCCAAATGATTATGAAAATTAAAATTAATTGTGCCCTCGTATATGTAAGCAGAATTGCGCCAAAAGAAATAAAACGGGGATGGTAAACAGTAACAAGCGAAAAAATGTTATTTATCGATTATTCGATGACAATTGCGCTAAAAGTGTTATTGCGCCAGTACCGTGAGTTGGCGCCACGGTCGGCGCTGGCGTTATTGTATCAGCGCCAAAAAAATTGCGCCATTACCCATGGCTATTAAGGGCCGTTTTCACCATCTCCGGTTAATTTAACCGGTGGTTATTTTGACGTAAATTGTATGGCGAGCTGTCAAATAAATTGCTTAACCGGGAGAAATCCTCCGGTTAAGCACTTAACCGGAGATGGTGAAACCGGCCCTATGATTATCAAACTATACAAAAGTTGATAGTCTGGCATGCCTTCCTTGTTTTATAGATTATTGGTGCATTCATATGCAAGGTTGATGCAATCAAGGCAGATCTAGGAAGGTAGGCTCGGTGGCGAATTCAGAAATTTCCCATGTATTTTGTTATTGTAATTGGTAGAGTGTAATGTCAAAATGATAATTCGCCTTAGTTAAAATCTGAATTCGCTTGAGACTCGCCCATTCCTATTGGTCATGATGTGAATTCGCTTTGATTTTGACATTACACTCTACCTTTGTAAATAAAAAGTAGTTTCTGAATTCGCCACCGAGCCTACCTTCCAAGATCTGCCTTGGATGCAATAAGGTTTTCGCAGTGCGCAAAAGCAACTCTGCCATACATTTTGTTGTTGCCCATTTTGCTATTTGAATTCGCAAATGACCATTGGCATACGCGATATTTGAACCGTCCTTTTCACGGTGTATTCGTAAAATTTTTCAGAATTTTATTATCAAGTTAATTGAGCAACTCCGCCAACGCTTACCGCAGAATATTAAATCTTTAAAAAATATTGAATTTTTTTCTGTAAATAAGCCAAAAATATTTGACACTTTCAAGGATGAAAAGAATCACTTTAACACGGAGGAAATCACTATTTTAGAAATGCAATGGAAAAACTACACGCATACCTATGGAAGGGAACTACCTCTACAATAAAGTTTTGGGTAGACGTAAGAAAGCTTAGAAATGCTCTTAACGAAAATCCGTTTGAAGAACTACAATCTTTTGTGTTTAATTTTCTAATCCTACCGCTTAGTAATACAGAAATAGAACGTAGATATTCTGTTATGAACGTAATAAAAACAAAGCAAAGAAATAGAATGCAATTATTTATGTTAAACTCTCTATTGACTGTTAGGTATGGTCTAAAAAGGCTTGAAAAATGTTGTAATAACTTTAAAATTCCTAACGATATTATTAAAGCAATGACTTCAATTAATAATAATTCAACCTGTGAATTAAATGAAGAAGATATGATTTTTGAAATGTTATTGAATCAAATTTTTAACTAAATTTTAAATATTAACTAGTCGCTATTATAATTTATTTTAATACTGCAATTGAATGTACATACATACATACATACATATGTAGTGAATTGATTTTTTTCATTGTAATAATCTTATTATGCGACGTACATATATAAGTACATACAAACAAATATATGTATGGCTACAATATATAATATATGTATATATAAATATTCATATATGTGAAGTTGTTTTATGTCACGTCTTTTTAAATAAATCATTATTTGGCTATTTTTGAAAAAAAAAAAAATTTGACTATTTATTTTAGCTATGAAAAAAATTATTTAGCTATTTTTAGCAATTTTTTTTATTTAATTTAGCTATAAGCTTCAAAATATTCTGGCAACACTGCATAGCACTGAGGTGCAACGCTCAACTCACACAGATTGTTATACTCTCTCGTTTTGTCGTAGTAAGAGCGGAAAAGTTAGGTGACCATCTACGACCGTGCGACGATTCAGTTGCTTGTAGCCATGGGTAATGGCGCAATTTTTTTGGCGCTGATACAATAACGCCAGCGCCAACCGTGGCGCCAAATCACGGTACTGGCGCAATAACACCTTTAGCGCAATTGTCATCGTATAATCGATAAATAACATTTTTTCGCTTGTTACTGTTTGCCATCCCCGTTTTATTTCTTTTGGCGCAATTCTGCTTACATATACGCGGGCACAATTAATTTTAATTTTCATAATCATTTGGAAAAATATTCCGTATATGTATATGTGAAAATATGCTGGAAATTAGAGTCACTTAGATCACTATCAAGCACACATCATTGTGACGTTGTCATACGTATACATATACTATTATGCTGTTTTTGGCGTTGTGGTTGCGCCATTTTACACTAGCGCTATATTGGAGCTGGTGTTAGCGCACGAAATTGAGTCAGTGTTATATTGCAATAGCGCATCATTGAGTTGGCGCTATACTGAGTTGGCGCTACATTGAGTTGGCGCTACATTGAGTTGGCGCTATATTGAGTTGGCGCATTTCCCAAATCGGAGTTAGCGCAATAACACCAGGGTTGGTGTCAGCGCAATTGCGCCGCGCAGCGCAGTGTTACCCATGCCTATTCGACAGTTGGCAATAGTGGTGGGCGAGTCCAAGATGTTTTATTCGATTCTCTCGATTATTGAAACATCTCGAATGCTCTCGATGGTCTTCATTCGTATTCGAGTCAAGTCGTAAATGTCCGTCAGTCGAAACAATCGCTAAAACATCTCGGACTCGCCAACGATTCCTCTCGTTTTCAAAGCAACCATACAACATCTAGGACTCGCTGCCAGCGTTACCACTTTTGGTACTTTCGTACCAAAACTGGTACTTTGAAAATGATTTGAAACGTTGGTACGTTGCTTTTTGGTACTTTTTCCTTAAAAGCAACGGTTTGGGAAAACAATATTTATTTCCATCTATTTTTTATTTTATTACATCGCCAACAGGCGATCGGTATCCCGAAGCCGTAGATGTTATGAAATCGATACAATTCTTGATGACCCAACTATACCGGTCGTAGCATTATGCCACCAACAATTACCGTGTATTTTGTTAGAGATTTTTGGCAAGTAGTTGTCAAAATTAGCAAACAAATTGTATAGAGGGAATAAAAGCCCTCGGCAACTTACAATCTAGATTGAAAGGAATTGCACATGTGTGAGTGTCGGGTGATTGACGCAAATATCAAAAATTTTTGATTTTCGTCGCCGCGAGCAGATAGCGAGCCGACAACAAGTACATGTAGCACAACGGATGCCGGTTGCACTAACACACACAAAAAAAACTCAAATTTGACTAACACACTCAAAAACACTCAAACTGACAATCCAGATTGTAAGTTGCCGAGGGCCTTAAAGTAACTCAGTTTGACCTTTGTGTGCTGTGGCACTTGCTCCTAGCGAAGAAAACACTCATCTGATGGGATGCTACAGCCGCTGTTTGTGAGCCCTGATCACTACTCAATAAATGAACATGTATCAAGCAAGTTTTAAATGGCAATACAGTGATGTAGATGTAAAAAGTTAAATTACTTAATTTAAAGCGCGATAATTTTATTAATTTTTGGTTTGTTTTCTTTAATTTTTAAATACTCTTCTTTCCTTTTTTTTTGTTAAAGTTAATATCGCACCTTAAATCATTAAGTGGCACAACTCAAAATTTTTTGAAATCAGTTTTTTATCATAAACCGGTACATATAACATATCTCTAGCAGTTGCCAAAAAAAAAACTTTTCAATCGATGTCCCTTTTGACTGAAAAATAGCAATTATACTTAGCCATTTCAACATTATTGCTTGTAAAGAAAAAAAGTTTTTTGACTCCTGAAAATTTTTGAATTTTGAGCTGTGTCAATTTATGATTCAGGGTGCGATATATTGAAGTTAGTTTTCCATTAAAAAATAATAAATAAAAAAAAACTATTTGTCTACTACGACTGTTACCACGAAAGAATCTCTTTGGTACTCTCAAAAGCAATTTGGTACGTTTTTTGGTACGGGAAAAATATGTTAGTGGCATCACTGCTCGCTTCAAAAAATACATAATATTTGTTGTTGCCGCTTGAACAAGAATTATCTAAAGAAGGATATCGCAGTAGATAAGCTGATTGGAATTTTGTATGTATAATAAAAAGTGTGAATGTCAGACAAAACGAATTGGCAAAAATTTTTCCTTGATATTCATTTCTCTTCTCTTTTACATTGACATTTTTAAAGAAAACACAGACATAAAAACGGAAGTAATATAACCTCTATTTGGATAAGCCTTGCGCTTGAATATTAAAATTGCTTTAAAGAACATACAGAGTGGTACAAATCTATTGCCGTTGTTGCTACTCACAAAATTCATTTGTTTCATAAGCGTCTCACTTCAGAAAATTTATTAATATTTAAATAATTAATTATTATTATTATGCACGACACTCTTTACTTGTGATTGCAATAATGCAGCGTCTATGTATAGCATATTTTTCAATTTGGTTAATTTATTTTTGTATTTGCCTCACTTCCATTAAAAATCCTATTTTCTTTATCAACAAACCTCATTCAGTTTATTTTATCAACTAAAACATATCATCAAAACAACAGCCCCCGCCGACTCGGAACAATCGCAAAAACATCTCTATTGTGTAGTCGAGGAGCGAGTCAACTTTTGACTCGATTGTGATTTTGCAACGATGGCGATTCTCTCGATTGTCTAAACATCTCGGACTCGCCCATCACTAGTTGGCAAACGACTGATGAAGAGAGTAAGAATACGTGTGAATTGACTTCCCACAATTGTGGTATGGGCTGCCTATGTCTGATGTAAAGCGTATTATTTACTTGCATTTATTTCTCGTATAACTGAACTGTATGTAAAGCGAGTACCGTTTTAGCACCACGCCACTTATTGTACTTTAATACAGAAGATTATTATTTGGTTGACCACCGAGACTGAACGTCTCTTTGCTCTTGTACGCTGCTACAGTTTTTCAGAAGCGGGAGCGACCGCACAGATTTTTTTCTTTTCCTGACATATTTGAAGTAAAATTTTAAAATATAAATTAAATAGAATATAAAGGTGAAATTTATAAAACGTATCAAAGCATAAATAACACCGGAGAATATGGATACAGTTTGTGCAGATCAGTACACAGCTACCTGAATGGCTACGCCGGCTTGGTTTACCGGTGCATGACACTAAAAGCACGATGGCTTTACGTCTTAGCGCTCTATCAAGCCTCGAACGAGGAGAATGTCCGTCGCAACAAGTGCCTGATGACGATACCGACGAAGAAACAAAGGCAACGGATCAACAACCGGTGGGTAACTTTGATGCACCTCAAGCAGCAAAGGTGGACGGCGGGCAATTGAAGTCAGGTGCTAGTACATCGCAGGCAGCAAAAGTAAACATGATTACTACAGGAGACGAACGCGAATCAAAAGAAGTGATGCTACTACGTCGCGAGTTGGCCATACTTCAGCGTGAAAACGACCTGGTCGAGAAAGGAAATTCGGTTCTAAAAAAAATGGCTACGCTTGATGTGACCGCCAAGGATGATACAATTGTGGAGAGCAAAATGGCACAGTCTTTCGTGCCGCTCGATATGCTAAAAAATCTTCTGCAAGATTATGATCAGCTTTGGGCAAAACCTTAGCACCTGCTAAATGAGAGTATGCGCCCGTGTACGTATACACACCGATTGTCACTACTACAGACAAATAAAGAGCGTAAAACTAGCGCTTACGATGGGACTTGGCGATCGTCGCTTAGGAAAAATAATCAGTTTGCCTTCGACTTGCGTGAAAGCAAGTGCTCGTCGCTTGTTTCATAATTTCGCGAAGCGTGCGCGCATGACCCTGCTCGCTCAACATCTGCATGCAGACTAATTATTTCAAGGCTCGGCGTTTCATAGATCTTAAGATCAGACAAACAAGTTACGCTCTTCACACAGACAGGTTGCGCTCCTTGTTTAAAAAATGATTTAGTCGTCGCTGAACAAGTGGCCAAACAACATCGTGTGTGGCTATCGCATGTTTGCGCAGCGAATGTTAAAAATGTGCATGTACGTATGTAGATATATGCATGTATGTACATATGTTTGTTCGCCATACCCTGCAAAAAAATTTGCGATTAATCCCGAAAGAGATTTGTCCCGGATTCATCTCTTTCGGGAACAATCGGTCCACAATTAGTCCCCGATTGTTCCCGCACGGGTATAAATGTACTATACAAAAATATTCAATGTATGAATTAAAAAAAAAATTATAATAATAGGTAAAACTGAACACCCTTTCTTTTAATAACAATGATGAATAATAATTTCAACAAAAATTCCTATTGGAAAATCAATTACAATTATAAACTCAATATTGACTATGTAAAAAAAATTTTATTTATTGATTATTATTATTTTTTACAAACGTAAAACTTATTGTATAATCTTTACTTAAATAGGCATGAACATTTATAAATTTTAAAGATTGTTATAAAAAATAGCCTTGGCTAATTTTGAAAAATTCCTCACATGTATTTTACACTCGCATAATGCATTCTCAAAACTTAAAATATTTTGAGGAGATATTTAATTTTTTTAAAAGATTTCTCTACAGCATGGCTCGGCAAATTTGTAAATGCAAGTGTATAAGTGAGAGCGCTTTGATCGCGCGAACCAATGGAATTGCGTGTCATTCACTTGTTAGACAGCAGCAAGTAAACAACATATTTGTGAATGCGCGCTATTTTTTTATGGAATAATTGAATTTCTGTTTACATTACTACCCCTCTAATTTTTACGACTCCCGCCAATTAACTTTTTTTTCTAAAAAATTCAATAATTTATATGTATAAATACTGCGCCCCTTATTTTTAATACCCTTGCCCCCCTAATTTACGTAAAATATATTCATTTTATAACACCAATTTGGTGAATGCGCTAATCGAATAAACTTTCTTCTAACATTTATAGCAATTAATAATTTTTACATTTTCATAAAAAATAGCCTTGGCTTACAACTTTGGATGAAAGCGATTAATCTACATTTGTACCTGTTTGGGTATACAAATTGAACAATTAGTCTCTTCACAGGATATTCTCGAAAAAAAAATGCAATCAATTCGCCCCATATAAAGGGATGTAAAATTGTACTAGTCGCACGCTCCCTTGCGATTGATCCCGGACACGTCCCGTATTAATCGAATTTTTTGCAGGGTAGCGATCAAAGCGCTCTCACTTATACACTTGCATTTACAAATTTGCCGAGCCTTGAATTATTTAGTAATTTTTCACTTTATCCTACAGTATGCGCACCAACACACACTCATTTTTTAGTAATGGCTTGAGTGTAGTGGTGCCCAAGACTGATTATGATGGAACAAGCAGCTGCGATGTTTGGGAAACGCAGTTTGCGAACTGTATAGCAGTTATCGGCATTCCAATACATGCAAAGAAATTATTAGTTGCATGTGTATTAGTGAGAGAGCGTTGTCGGGCAATATCGGCAGCCGCTAGCATTCGATCAGTTGATGTCAGATTGTTGTAGACAACAGACGTTTGTCCAATGATATGCGGGCGTACGTATGAAAACACGCATATGTGCTTACATACCTACAAATAAACATATGTAGGAAACATACACGCATTGCTTGATCCGCCATCGACCTGCTAGAATGGCAAACCGAATGATACTAAGCAATTTGTTCGGTTTTAATTATTGCGCTCGCATGAAATTCACGTATTAAATACGTGTGAGAAGCTTGTTCTCAGCACCAGCTCAGTGAGCCACGCCGTGCCGATAATTGCTGTATAGCATCAATGAAAAATCAATGCGTGTGCTGCTAGTTAACAAGCTTAAAGGTAAAGCAGCAATCTGGATGCAATCAAAACCCAACTTCGCAGTAGAAAATATCCAAAACCTGTTTGCTGAGATGAAGCGCATGTTTAATGTGCAAGACAACAAGCTTATTTTGCGACGCAGGTTCGAAGCCCACAAATGGAAATTTTCCGAGAACTTCAACGATTACCTGAGCGAGAAATTGATGCTGTCCATGCCACTGCAATTAGACGAGGAAGAGTTTGTCGAATACGCCGTAGATGGTATACCTGATGACCAATTAAAGATACAGGCATACTTACAATGTTTCAAGACAAAGGCTCAGTTACTTCAAGCATTTAACAAGGTGCAGCTGAAAGTGGAAGAGGGGTCAAAGACAGTAAAAAATACCAAGTGCTTTAACTGCAACTCGCGTGGGCACTTGGTTGATGAGTGCCGAAAACCAAAAAGGCAACCAGGGGCTTGCTACGCATGCGGTAGCACAGACCATCGGGTGTTGGAGTACACACAGCGGAAAGTGCCACCGAAAAACGATTATGTAAGACATTTTTGGTTTAATTTTAATGCAAGTGTAGTAAATAAGCCTCTTCTCTTAGAATGCATCATAGACACTGGTAGCGCGGTAAGCCTGATCAAAAAATCGGTTTTTGCTGAAATGTCAGGCAGTGAATTGATGAAAGCGAATTTCTTTTTATTTGGTGTTAATAATACCCCTATTGAAGTTATGGGAAAAATTTTGTGTTCTATTGAAATAAATAAACAACAATACACATTGCATTTAGTTGTAGTCGAAGATAAAACCGTGAGCTATGATGCAATCCTGGGGAGAGACTTTCTAAAAAAATGTAATTATAAGCTTATCAGAGAAGTCAAAGAAGTTGGAAAAAGTAGGTATACAGTAAAAGAATTTAATTCAAGTCAAACTAGGGTAAAAAAGTTAATATATAATAATACAATGGCGCTATTATAACTCTGACGAGTTTTATGGCCGAGCTTCTCTCCCAATTCGAGGTGTGCTCCTTTTGTTTTTCCTACTAATTAGTGGCCGCTGTGGTGCAGTGGGTAGAGTGCTCGCCTGCTATGCCAGAGGTCTCGGGTTCAAACCACGGTCCGGGCCAAACACCAAAACAATTTTTCTAATTAGTAAAAATCAAACAATTATTGGGTTTTTAAGAGCAGCGGTCACCTCTCGGCAGTGGGCGGCATACCCTCCGAGTGTATTTCTGCCATGAAAAAGCTTCTCACAAAAAATGCATTCGCCGTTCGGAGCCGGCATAAAACTGTAGGTCCACCCAATTAGTAGGAAAAAAGTTAATATAGTACGTTAAAGTAAGGAAACAAAGAGCGATTTAAAAAATATGCAACCTGTCGGAGAGATGGTTGGTGACGTGCCACAAATTAAGCAATGCGTCATTGCGAAATCGATACCAAAACGTCGGTGCATACTGGTAGTATTCCTGGGGAATTATAATTATATAGTATGAGATAAACCTAATAGTGTAGATAGTTTTCCGATTAGCTTAGTGCTGCTAGCAGACGAAATGGATGGCCGGCCTAATCTTAATGTTGGTAAAGACAGAAAGCACATAGAAATAATAAAACTTGAGGAAGTCTTTGAGCGATTTATTTTAAACCTGAACGACCGGTTGAACCAAAGACTATGTGTGAAATAAAATTATTCCTAGAAAACGTTAAACCGTTTTCATGCCCACCAAGAAGGTTGTCGTACACAGAGAAGGTAATGTTACAAGGTTTGTTGGATGAATACCTAGAAAAGAAATACATCAGAACTAGTGAGTCGGAATTTGTGTCACCAATTGTCCTTATTCGCAAAAATACAGGTGACTTGAGGATGTGTGTAGACTATCGTACATTAAATAAATTCACGGCGAAAAGTAACTATCCAATTCCCTTGATAGACGACTTGTTAGACAGGTTAGCTAAGACAATTTTTTTTACAAAGCTTGATCTCAAGAACGGATTCTTTCACGTGTTTTTACATCCCGATTCAGTCAAATATACGTATTTTATAACTCCCTTGGGACAATTTGAAATTTTAAGGATGCCCTTCGGACTTAGAAATGCACCCTCAACGTTTCAGAGATTTATTAATACAATTTTTGTGGAGATGATTAGAGAACAAAAAGTTATAATATACCTTGACGACATAATGATTCCCACAGAAAATCTCAACGAACACTTCAAAATTTTAAAAGAAGTATTTAAAAAATTGGTTGAAAATAAGCTAGAGCTAAGGCTAGATAAGTGTGAATTTTTGGAATCCGAGATAAGGTATTTAGGCTATATTATTTCGAAGCACGGTATAAAGGCAGATGAACATTCGGTACAAAGCTTTATTGGATTATGTTCTTATTTCCGACGGTTTATCAAAAATTTTTCGATTATAGCGAAACCATTGTATGACATGACCAGAAAAGGCACTAAATTTAAGTTCGGAGCTGACGAAGTGAAGTGTTTTGAGACGTTAAAAGAAAAGTTACTCGAGGCTCCGATATTAGCTATATACGATCCTAGTAATGAGACAGAATTACATTGCGACGCGAGTTCCTTAGGTTTTGGAGCAATTTTAATGCAAAAGAAGTCGGACGGAAAGGCACATCCAATTTTTTACTTCTCTAAAAGAGCAAGTGATGCAGAAGCTAAGTACCACAGCTTCGAGTTAGAAACTCTGGCGATAATTTACGCGCTTCAAAGATTTAGAATCTATCTGCAAGGGTTAAAGTTTAAAATAGTAACGGATTGTAACTCCCTAACGATGACATTAAATAAAAAGGAAATGAATCCGAGAATTGCGCGCTGGGCTCTAGAGCTACAAAATTACGATTACAGTTTAGTACATCGCTCAGGCACACGCATGCAACAGTAGGTACAGTGTTTTAGTAAATGAAGCAAACACGTTCGAAGAAAATCTTGTCTTCTCTCAGGGCAGATATAAGGCATAGAGAAAACTTAAGGAAGACTTGCAGTTGACTGAACATAACCTTTATGAGATGAGAAACGGTGTAGTATATAGGAAAACCAATGATGGGATCGTCCTGTTTTGTGTGCCTCAAGATATGGAAAGCCATGTTCTCTATAAGTATCATAATGAGATGGGACATGTAGGAGTCGATAAAACCATAGATCTCATATCAAAAAGTTATTGGTTCACAAAGATGAGAGAAAAAGTTGCAAGCCATATAAAAAATTGTCTAAAATGCATTGTTTTCTCGTCTAAATCTAGTCGAGAAGAAGGGTTTCTGAAAAATATCCCAAAAAACAGCAGTCCATTTGAAGTGATTCATATAGATCATATTGGTCCGCTTGATAATTCTCGGGGGAAGAAGCATATTCTTGTTGTGGTGGACGCAGGTACAAAGTTCCTGCGCTTATACCCGACCAAAACAACTAATACGAAGGAAATAATAAATGCTTTAAAAGATTATTTTAGATGCTACAGTCGCCCAAAACAGGTTGAGTCAGATAGAGGCACCGGGTTCACCTCGAAAGAGCTTGAACAATTTTTGTTAGATCAAAATATCAGTCACACAAAGATTGCGACAGGATCACCTCAAGCCAACGGGCAAGTAGAGAGAGTAAATAGAAGTCTAGGACCCATGATAGCTAAGCTGTTGGACGACAAAGAAAATATTAGTTGGGTAGATGTGTTGGAAACAGTGGAATACGTGTTAAATAATACCACACACAGAACGGTTAAGGATTACCCTAGTGTAATGCTTTTTGGAGTCAAACAAAGGGGAAGTGTATTAGACTCGCTTAAGGAGATGCTTACGGATTCCAGGTTACAGATGAGACAACGTACACATGAAGAAGTGAGAACCAAATCCTCAATAAACGAAAAGAAGTTACAAAATTATAACAAGGAATATGTCGACAGGAAAAGACGAAAGCCGACTCAATATAAAGTTGCCGACTATGGGATGGTGAAAAATTTCGACTCAACTCCGGGTATTTGTAAGAAACTAGTGCCAAAGTTTAAGGGACCGTACAAAGTAGTAAAGGTATTACGGTATGACCGCTACTTGTTAGAAGACGTAGAAGGATTTCAATTGTCGCGCTTACCTTATAAAGGAGTGTGGGCAGTAGGTAATATTAAACCGTGGTTCTGTAGGCAAGAGAATTCGGAGTCAGTTTATAGCATAACCAAACAATTCATGAGATAGATCCCCTGATCATTGGTCAGAATGGCCGATCTGTAGCGACACAAAGTAAGACATCACTAATAGTGACCCGATCTCGACGATTTTCAGGGAATAGATTAAAGTCAATATGGGTAGAAATTCTCCAAAGTTTCATGTCCTTAGCTGTTTAAATAGCGAAGCTATACCCCAAAATGTCCACATCTGAACAATCGGTTGTATGGCAGCTATATGTTATAGTCACCCGATTTCAATTCTTTTCAGAAAAAGTTAAGGTAATGGTAAAATATGGTCATGTGCAAATTTTGGGCAATTTAGCTCATAAACTGACTGAGTTATTAACAAAAAAATCCAAATTGATGGTACTTTTTAAATACCGTTATCTCATAAACCGAAGGCAGTTTGGAAAAACTAATGATGGCACTAGAATGCCCCAATTAAGTAAGAACAACCGCCAAAATCCTTAAGCGAGAAAAGGGTTAAAAACCCAAGTAAAGTTTATAAACGGGAAAAAAATTACCTTCGGAGCTCTGAAACTTCTTTCCTAAATTTCTCGAAAACGAGAGCTAACTTTGACTTTCTGAAAACGCCATTGTATTCCACAACCATAAATTTTATAATTTATCTATTAAATTTTTAAATTGACTAATATTTTAAGTTTTTAAGTTAATAAAACTAATAGCCTTCAAAGCTATAAATATTAGTAAATAATCTCTCAAGCCTTAGTATTTAAATTACTCCTTTAGATTTGTGATATTTTGACCTCCCTACAGTATTATTATAATTAAATTTTTTGTTTGAGATAAAAAATTATTGCGGTTGCAATGTATGATATGGAGAATCCACCCTGCATCACATATATAATTAAATAAGACCATCGAATTTTTGTAGTTTGGTTAAAGGAATGGTTCATTCCGGCAGTTTTCTGACAAAAACTAATCTGACTGTGAGCGAACAACACCAAGATCGCGGAATTGATTTCTAAGGTTGTGTGCTAATCTGAAAACATTTTACTCGTTGGAAAAATTAAGTGTCTAAATTTTCTATGGTTATCGTTTAATCATTTTCGAGAGTTTTTTTCTCACCTTGACATGCGTGCGTACCTACAGGCGACCCACATACCAAATTTAAAGATCGTAGCTCTCTTAGGTATGGAATAATCGAAGGAAATTAAATTAAAATTAAAAATTTAAAAAATTAAAGAATTAAATTTTTTGTTGCATTAAATTTATTATAATATTTTCGGCTTCAATTTTATCTCTCGCTTATTTGCGTATGGCGTTTGTTCGCTATCTTCCATTAATAATATTTTTATTCACATGCATGTCAATTGCCAAAACTGACCTAGCGTTCGAATTCACCACTAAGCACGGATAAAACTGCGCTCAATGGTGGTAGTGCCAAGACTGACTTCCGCCCTACCTTAAACCAACGCTGCCCTACCTTAAATTTAAGTCTGGCTACGGACTTGGCACGAATTAGAGTTCTTTATTGTCAAAAACTCTAATTCCTAATACGATTGTAGCATAATGGTGAGGTATGCTGCCTACGGACCAAGGAGCGTAGGTTCGAGTCCCGCATTTTTTTTTTGTTTGGGAGAAATTTTTCACTTCACGTTTACAAAACATTGTATTAAAATGTTTATTAAGAATTTCTTTCCAAACGTGAAATGCAATTATAGAATTAGGGTTCCTTTTCGTTGATTCAGCAATTACTATTAAATGAATTACAAGTTTTATATTAAAGATTTTTGAAACGTTTTGCTTACTGAAGTAAGATTATTGTAAACTTATAACAAATGTATTTTGCATATTGGGATATTTATTATATTTTCATATACATACGTATGAATATGATTTTTACAGAAACATTGGTGTCTAATACTTTTGGGCAAGGCTGTATATTTATATTTATCATTTGAGTGTGAGATGTATTTACGTACAAGTATTTTAAATAACAAAGGTGGAATATTATCATTAGCCTAAAATCATCATTAGCAAACAAAAAACACCTGAGTTCGGTGCCATTACAGGGAAGTGGCAACTCACATTGCGACCAAACGCCATGCATCAATACTACGACAAAATGAGACTGTATTTGTGTGGGCACCGACGATATAAATACTCATCGCCTGCTTGTGGCCAAGGCAAATCTAGGAAGGTAGGCCCGGTGGCGAATTCAGAAATTTTCCATGTATTTTGTTATTGTAATTGGTAGAGTGTAATGTCAAAATGATATTTCGCCGTGGTTAAAATCTGAATTCGCTTCGGGCTCTTCCATTCCTATTGGCCATGATGTGAATTCGCTTTGATTTTGACATTACACTCCACCTTTGTAAATAAAAAAAAGAAGAAGTTTTTCAATTCGCCGCCGAGTCTACCTGTTAGATATGCCTTGCTTGTGACTCGTCCCCGACGGTCTGCTGCCCAATGCCGAGAGGTGATCGCTGCTCTTAAAAAACCCAATAATTGGATTTTTACTAGTTAGAAAAATTGGTTTGGTGTTTTGCTCGGACTATGGTTGAACCCGAGACCTCTGGCATAGCAGGCGAGCACTCTACCCACTGCACCGCAGCGGCCACTAACACGAAAACACGGTGTATTTTGTATAAAGCGAGTGCAGCATAAAGTGGGCGCAGCCACGCGTATTTTCAAAATTTGTATCAATCATCCAACTAAGCATATAAATATTATTGTTAGTGCAAAACTGCATCCCTTTATGACTTTTAGTTACAAAGACGTCGCGTTACAAATTCCAAAAGGGTGTTCCAGTAATATATTTTTTAAAAAGTAGGCGTGATCATAAACCGATTTCGCTTAAATTTAGAACATGTATTACCACGTGACATAAAAGTTTATACACAAAGTTTTGTCATAATATCTGAATTATTTTTCGAGTTATGGGATCAGAAATCTCGTAGATTCGTTTGTCTAAAAAGTAGCGGTGCCACGCCCGTTTTCCAAAATATTTCTATTTTTTCTTTCCGATCTATTGTGGTACTCATGCCACAAAATTTCAATGAATTATCTTTTATAATAGCCATATATAAAATTGGCCGTGGTCGTCAACCGATTTCGCTAAAATTTTGAACATGTATTACCACAAGTGGCAAAAATTTATGCACCAAGTTCCGTCATAATATATCAAATATTTGTCAAGTTATAGGATAAGAAATCTCGTATATTCCTGCTTCTAAAAGCAGGCGGCGCCACGCCCAAACATTTTATTTTTTTTGTTTTATGTCCGTAGTTGGAATCCTGCCATAAAATTTCAATGATGTATCTTTGTATTTGACAGAGATATCGCTTAAAATGTTTTTTTATGTCACTTTATAATATACATATATAAAAGTAGGCGTGGCCCAGTGGCGTAGTAAGAGAATTTTTCGGGGGGGGGGGGGGGAGGTCACAGCCAAAGTAAAAAATTTACCAAAATTAAAATAAAAATTACCAAAAAAATACAACTTTTTTTACAAATGATAAAAATATATATTTTTTCAGAATATAATTTAAAATTTTAGTACACAAATATCGCTTATTACACATATATCAAACTCTTAAGGCCCTTGGCCACTTAAAATCTGGACTGTCCAGCAGTGTATATGTGTGAGTGTCGGGTGATTCACGCAAATATCTAAAAGTTTTGATTCTTATCAACGCAAGCCCGACAACAAGAACGTGTAGCACGACGACTGCCGATTGCACTAACACACACAAAAAAACTCACACATCAGTATAATGATGAGTTACTTTAGCGAAAGAGTGCTCTTCTACGACACAAACGAAGGCCCTAAAAAATACCACGTCACAGGAGGTGTACCCCAAGGGTTGGTTCTTGGACCGCTCCTCTGGAACATCATGTGCGATGGCATACTGAGGTTGAATAAATCGGATGGTGTGTACATTATAGGATACGCAGACGATATAGCGATCGTAGTAGTGATGACAAGCCGGAAAAAGCGGACACACCATAAATTTCAGCCCTAGACTAAAATATCTCGGTGTAATACTCGACCGACGACTGAGCTTCAAAGAACACTTGAACTATGCCAGCGAGAAGACAAGAAAAGTAACCAACGTCCTGGCGAGACTTATGCCGAACATGGGAGGTCCGAGGCAACAGAGAAGATGTCTTCTTGCGAGTGTCAGCTCGTCCATTTTGCTATACGCAGCACAAATCTGGGCCCCTGCTACTACTGTAGCTGCATACATGAGAGCACCTGGTTCAGTGCATAGATTATCATCGCTAAGGGTATGCTGTTCGTTCGCGACGGTTTCAGACGAGGCGGCAAATCTGCTGGCCGGTAGACATAACTGCAAGAGCAGCAGCAGAAATCAAACATAAACCACAAGAGCGGAATGAAATCATGAGCAATAGTATGCTTGAGTGGCAGCAAAGGTGGCAGTCATCAACGAAAGGCAGATGGCCGGAGAAGCTGATTCCAAAGGTAGATGAGTGGGTAAATAGAAAGCATGGAGAAACTAATTTCTACCTAACGCAGTTCCTCACAGGACATGGATGTTTCAGGCAATACCTGCACAAATATATGCATGCTGACCATCCCTATTGTCTACATTGCAATGGGAAGATTGAAAACGCTGAGCACATTCTTATGGATTGTAACAGATTCGAAGACGAGCGAAGGGACCTTGAGCGCTGTATTGAGGAAAATATGTCACGTGAAAGCCTGATCCAGGCGATGTTGTCAGAGAAAACCAAATGGGAAAAATGCGCGCAAATAATCACGGAAATAATGGTGCGTCTCAGACAGTACGACCGAAATTCGCGGCGTATAACTGCATACTAGCGAGACGCAGAATAATGTCCAGAGCCTGCCCTGCGAAGTAAAATCGAAAAAAAAAAACACATACACACTGCTTAACATGCCAGATTGTCAGTTGCCAATAGCCTTTAACTATACCTACTTCAAAAGTAAGTCACATATTCTCTTCTGGAAATCTACGGTTATAAATAATAATTTTCTTATATAATTTAGTTTTCTAATATTCCCTTTTAACAGACATTAACTAAAATCTCAAGTTCAGATACTCTTATACATTGCATATTTATTCCCATTGTAGTTTATACTAACATTATTATTTGATTAAGAAGATAAGTAATTGAAATAAAACTTGAAATTTGAATAATTGTATGTTGGAAAAAATAATTACATCTATTAATTAATATAATTCAATTTATTGAAATCGCAGATTGATTTTCCTACATATGTTTTTGTGCCAATCTGTGAATAACTTCTTCCACTGTGATATCGATATTTCTGTTAATACTCATTAGGGTAAGTCCGTTCAGCCTATCTTCACCAGTTGAATTTCTTATCCAATGTTTTATTGACATTTTTGGCGTTACTTTTCTGTAATTAGCATGTTAATAACAGCAATACCGTATAATAATTGTAGCGTTTGTTGAGCCGTAGGAAAGTGCAGGAACCGTAGGAAATTTACCACAAAAGAGCGAATATGAGTAGAAAGAATATAGGTTAGGTTGCGTTGGCTGAGGTCTGAAGACCCCTCACATAGACCACATATGGTCCTTAGTGTTGCCAAGATACAGGAGGTATTATGTTATTATATTACACTCGGAATGCAGGTCTTCGCAAGTTTTAACATTTTGTTAATTTCCCGGTCCGCAATGCTCTCTAGAGACGTGAAGTATGCAGAGCCGAGACAGTTAAATCGTAGTCTGCCGAAAGCTGGACATTGCCAGAGAAGGTGCTCCAGAGTGCCTACAGTATCGTCCTCATTGCAAGCCGTGCACGCCTGACTCTGCACCAATCTCATTTTGAACGCATGAGATGGTGCGAGACAGTGCCCTGTTAGTATGCCGACTGCCAGTCTGCAGTCTGCTCTGGGAAGTGTAAGCAGGTAGTTTGCGTTTTTAGCTTTATATGACCGAAGCATGATTTTGGCGATCTTGCAGGATGGCAGGGTCTCCCACTTGAAATCGCCTTTACGCATCAATGCCTATTTGAGCTTTTTGGAAATTTAGAGAAGGGAAAATGTCTTCCGCAGTTACTTGCGCTAGTGATGCCTCGGCTTTAGCTACCGCGTCCGCCCTCTCGTTTCCTTCGATTCCCTGGTGCCCGGGTACCCAGTAGATGGTAACGCGTCTAGACGCGCAGAGTACGTGTAGCTTGGCCTTACACTGCTCCGCACACCGAGAGGTAGTTGTCGCTGCCATGCTCGCCTTAATTGGTGCCTGGCTATCAATGAATATAATTAGGAGTACGATAGTATAGCTGAAAGTTCCGTCGCCTTTGAGGCAACCTCAGCTTGAAAGATACTGCAGTAGTCCGGGAGTCTAAAAGATTTTTGTATACCAAGCTCCGAGCAAAATACTGCAGCTCCCACCCTTTCGTCCATCTTAGATCCGTCTGTAAATAAGTTGAAGTAATGGCGATTGGCTCGTAGTCCTTTCTTCCACCCGTCCTGTTCTATTATTACATGTGGTCCCCTGCTGAAGTTGGTTATGGGAGTAACGTAGTCAAAGCTGCCGTTTAGTCCTTGTATGTTGCCGTGTCCAAATGGCCGTTGATTAAAATGTCCTGTTACTCTAAGCCTTAGCGCTGTCTTTTCAGCTACGCTTATAGCCACAAGGTCCGCGGAGTACAGGTTGAGTATCCTATTGAGCGCCGCTGAGGGAGTTGTGCATAGCGCTCCCGTTGTGCACAGACTAGAAATCCTCTGTACTCCCTCTAGCTTTCTTGCATTCACCTTTTTATCAAGTGCCGTCCACCAGACTAGAACTCCGTAGTGCATTATTGGACGCACAACTAGGGATGGCAACTATAACCGGAAAAACGATTATAATCGGTTAATTTCTTTCGGTTAACGGTTAAAATGTATCGGTTTTTTCCTTTTGATTATTTTTTCGATTAACCTTTTTCCTCTAAAGTCGAAAATAATCGAAAGGAAATAATCGAGAATTACCGCCTTTTCATTCGAGTCCGAATTCAGTTACCTACGGTTTTGTGAGTATATCCAAAAAATCGCAATATACGTTCCCTCCAGCCAGCGTTGCCGTATTGACGATTTTATGCAATGATTTGACGACTTTTCTCAATAAATGACGATTTTTTCGTTTATTGTATATTTTTTTAAGGAAAGTGGCATTATTAAAAATTTAAACCATCTCAGTACAATTATTAAAATGGCTATCTTCATGAAATAAATCCTTATATTTTGTAAATTATTTTTCAAGGCAAAATGTTAGTATTAATGAATGATTGATGATGTTATTTAAGTAAGCGCAATGTGCAGATAAATATGCACAGCTTTTTTTAAATATGATTTCATTTATATACGGATTTGTATTAATTCATACCTCCTTAAAATTGTTTTTGGGAAAATTTTCCATTAAGGAACAACGCCCCGAAATAAATGTCTTTTTCAGCGGGGTAGAGGGGCTCTCACAGGACTTGGAACTGAAATCAAAAATTTCCGGAGGCTTGTAGTTTACAAGATATTTGTTGTTAAGATTTTAAAATTTACCAAACAAAACACGAAAACTACGATTTATTTCCGAGATAAAAGCACGTATTAAAACGAGAAAATGCATATATGTATGTGTGTAGAACAATATTTTGCGTTGGCGGCCTTCAACCGCGCTTTAAAAAAAATAATCCTCAGCCGACATAATTCTCTGGGGTAATATCTATGGACCCGTCTAGCCTTAACGACAATTATCTCGTAAACTGTAAACTTCCTGCAAGTTTTGATTTCAGTTTTGAGATATCTGAGAGCCCCTGAAAAAGTTATTTTTTTTTCGTGGTGCGCTTTCTTAGTGGAAAGCCGACACTTTTTTGTTTATAACGTGTTTTTAGTATTGACGATTTTTTCGCTGAAATTACGATTTTTTATTATTATAATAAAAACGAACACACATACATAGTATGTATAAAAATTAGCTTGCTTGTCTTCTTGGGGTACTACGTATTAATTTATCAGTAATTGTAATCGAAAAACGGTTATAATCGGTTAATTCCCTGCGATTATTCGCGATTAATAATCGAACCCTTTCGATTAACCTAAAAAACGGTTAATCGATTATTAAATTTTTTTTGCCATCCCTACGCACAACTGACGTGAAGAGCCAGTGTGTTAGTTGAGTCGATAGGCCCAAGTTTTGCCAAGTGCTCTGCTACAGGCATACAGCGCATTGGTGGCTTTCTTGATTCTTTCCTCGACATTGAGCCTCCACACCAGCATACTATCCAATATGACTCCCAGATATTTCGTGAACGGTTTAACGGTTAGCGTGTTAATGTAAATTGTGGTATAATTCCTACGGTTCTTGCACTTTCCTACGGCTCAACAAATTCTACATTTCGTGAGAAAGCATTAATTTCGAATTACCAATTTCGAAAAATTATTATTCTCATTGATTTTTTCCTGAAAAAGAAATGTATGCTAATAAAGCATCTCTTAGTTAAAGATGGTTCAATTTTATACAAAAAGAATCTTTCGGTACAAAATTTCATCGATATATCTTCAACGGTTTCTGAGTTTTCACTCATAAAACTTTCAATTTTTGCCCCCTAATAAGTGGGCGTGGCACCACCCATTTTCCAAAATTTTTGTATTTTTTGTTTTATGTCCGTAGTTGGACACCTGCCATAAAATTTCAAAGATATATCTTTATATTTGACAGAGATATGGCTTAAAATGTTTTTATTAGGTCACTTTATAACACACATATATAAAAGTAGGCGTAGCCGTTAACCGATTTTGACAATTTTCCGTCCAAAAGTTTGCCTAAGTAACTAACCACGTGTACCAAATTTCATCGATATATCTGCTACGGTTTCTGAGTTATGGCTTATAAAACTTTCAATATTTTCCTCTTAATAAGTGGGCGTGGCACCGCCTATTTTCCAAAATTTCATCAAATTTCTTCATAACGGCCTGAGCTCAATACGTGGGTGAAATTTCATCGCTCCAGCTATATTTGTGGCTGAGATACCAAATTTCCGATTTTTCTATATAGGAAAAGTGGGCGTGGTCATGGTCCGATTTCGCCCAATACCAACCGTCCCAGTCTCCATACCAACTAGCGTTCCAAATTTAATCAAATTTGATTTTGACATTACACTCTACCTTTGTAAATAAAAAAAGAAGTTTTTCAATTCGCCGCCGAGCCTACCTGTTAGATATGCCTTGGTCAAAATTAAAATGACTCAGTGTGCTCTCCCGCACTCTCTCTCATTTTTCGCTTTAATGGAAAAGCAATAGGAGATATTTGGCCGCGTTGATTTTGATCTGAGCGTAAACTGGGCCAATGCATATAAAATAGAGAGAGCGCTTTTAAATTAAAGCGACTCTTCAACTGTGTTTACGATATTTGTAAACACGTTTACGATATCTATTTCTCTTAACTAAAAATTTTATTTATTAATTATAAACAAATTAAATAATTTATAGAAAAAATTATATGCCTATGCACTGCTCCTGACTCACACGAACACATCCATATCAATTTTATGTGGATAAGAGTATGTTAAATGTGCTAAACAGCCTGGCAATTGTTTGTATGGGAAAAATGTTAGAATATTAATACATGCTCCTTGGCTTTTGATGCAAGAGCGATCGAAGGAGTTACGAAATTTTCCCGAGACGTTTGTTCAGCTAAAGCAGTTTGGAGGAACATGGTTTGTCGATGTAGGGACCAGGTGAAGCCAAATCGATTAATTCGACGGAAAGCTCAGCCGATTCGACCTGAAGGTTGCTCTGAACCTCTTCATTACGCGGGTTAATGGCTTTGGTTTTCTTTAAGGGTTTTGGCAACGCGAAGGAACTAAACATTTCCTCGTGCCTTTTAAATTTATCATTTAGAGCCGATAACTCCTTTGATAATTCGGAAAAGCCATTTTCTTGTGTGTCTAAAAAATTTGAAAAGATCAACATCTGTTAATCTGCATTTTAAACACGACCAGCGCACTCCCTTGTTATCTTTAATTGCGTCAAGAACCCTTCCCGTCAGGCCAGCGCACTTCATATGGGCAAGCCCATCACACAGCCAGCAAGAAACGAACTGTTCCTTATCGCTTTTCAATGAGCAATTCTGATAACTGCACGACATTATAAGGTAGAATAGATATTAATAGGAAAAAAGGAAAATATGTAGGTAATAAGTGGAAAGCAAAAGAGTATATACCACAATCTACACAATTACACTATAAAAGTTTGAAAGCGAGCAGTTTAAGTGCCACTGTATGACGTTTAATAAACAACGCAAACAGCTGTGGTAAATGAAAAGAGAAAACTAGATTGCACTGAAAAAACGAATGCGCGCACAAGAGCAAATGATAAAATAAAATTTAAGCACTCGAATGCAACAATAACACTATGCAAATAAGAAATGCACGCACAAAATCAAAAGACAAAGAAAAATTAAGCCACTCAAAAATTCACCAACAACACTATACAAATGCCTTGGCAAATAAAATAAAATAATAATAATAATAATAATAATAATAATAATAATAATAATAATAATAATAAAATAATAATAATAATAATAATAATAATAATAATAATAATAATAATAATAATAATAATAATAATAATAATAATAATAATAATAATAATAATAATAATAATAATAATAATAATAATAATAATAATAATAATAATAATAATAATAATAATAATAATAATAATAATAATAATAATAATAATAATAATAATAATAATAATAATAATAATAATAAATAATAATAATAATAATAATAATAATAATAATAATAATAATAATAATAAATAATAATAATAATAAATAATAATAATAATAATAATAATAATAATAATAATAATAATAATAATAATAATAATAATAATAATATTAATAATAATAATAATAATAATAATAATAATAATAATAATAATAATAATAATAATAATAATAATAATAATAATAATAATAAATAATAATAATAATAATAATAATAATAATAATAATAATAATAATAATAATAATAATAATAATAATAATAATAATAATAATAATAATAATAATAATAATAATAATAATAATAATAATAAAATAATAATAATAATAATAATAATAATAAAATAATAATAATAATAATAATAATAATAATAATAATAATAATAATAATAATAATAATAATAATAATAATAATAATAATAATAATAATAATAATAATAATAATAATAATAATAATAATAATAATAATAATAATAATAATAATAATAATAATAATAATAATAATAATAATAATAATAATAATAATAATAATAATAATATAATAATAATAATAATAATAATAATAATAATAATAATAATAATAATAATAATAATAATAATAATTAATAAAAATAATAATAATAATAATAATAATAATAATAATAATAATAATAATAATAATAATAATAATAATAATAATAATAATAATAATAATAATAATAATAATAATAATAATAATAATAATAATAATAATAATAAATAATAATAATAATAATAATAATAATAATAATAATAATAATAATAATAATAATAATAATAATAATAATAATAATAATAATAATAATTAATAATAATAATAATAATAATAATAATAATAATAATAATAATAATAATAATAATAATAATAATAATAATAATAATAATAATAATAATAATAATAATAATAATAATAATAATAATAATAATAATAATAATAATAATAATAATAATAATAATAATAATAATAATAATAATAATAATAATAATAATAATAATAATAATAATAATAATAATAATAATAATAATAATAATAATAATAATAATAATAATAATAATAATAATAATAATAATAATAATAATAATAATAATAATAATAATAATAATAATAATAATAATAATAATAATAATAATAATAATAATAATAATAATAATAATAATAATAATAATAATAATAATAATAATAATAATAATAATAATAATAATAATAATAATAATAATAATAATAATAATAATAATAATAATAATAATAATAATAATAATAATAATAATAATAATAATAATAATAATAATAATAATAATAATAATAATAATAATAATAATAATAATAATAATATAATAATAATAATAATAATAATAATAATAATAATAATAATAATAATAATAATAATAATAATAATAATAATAATAATAATAATAATAATAATAATAATAATAATAATAATAATAATAATAATAATAATAATAATAATAATAATAATAATAATAATAATAATAATAATAATAATAATAATAATAATAATAATAATAATAATAATAATAATAATAATAATAATAATAATAATAATAATAATAATAATAATAATAATAATAATAATAATAATAATAATAATAATAATAATAATAATAATAATAATAATAATAATAATAATAATAATAATAATAATAATAATAATAATAATAATAATAATAATAATAATAATAATAATAATAATAATAATAATAATAATAATAATAAAAATAATAATAATAATAATAATAATAATAATAATAATAATAATAATAATAATAATAATAAATAATAATAATAATAATAATAATAATAATAATAATAATAATAATAATAATAATAATAATAATAATAATAATAATAATAATAATAATAATAATAATAATAATAATAATAATAATAATAATAATAATAATAATAATAATAATAATAATAATAATAATAATAATAATAATAATAATAATAATAATAATAATAATAATAATAATAATAATAATAATAATAATAATAATAATAATAATAATAATAATAATAATAATATTAATAATAATAATAATAATAATAATAATAATAATAATAATAATAATAATAATAATAATAATAATAATAATAATAATAATAATAATAATAATAATAATAATAATAATAATAATAATAATAATAATAATAATAATAATAATAATAATAATAATAATAATAATAATAATAATAATAA
Organism: Urophora cardui; assembly: GCA_960531455.1. Classification (NCBI taxonomy): domain Eukaryota; kingdom Metazoa; phylum Arthropoda; class Insecta; order Diptera; family Tephritidae; genus Urophora; species Urophora cardui. The sequence continues at coordinate 118,147 of CAUIJX010000004.1, forward strand.
TAATAATAATAATAATAATAATAATAATAATAATAATAATAATAATAATAATAATAATAATAATAATAATAATAATAATAATAATAATAATAATAATAATAATAATAATAATAATAATAATAATAATAATAATAATAATAATAATAATAATAATAATAATAATAATAATAATAATAATAATAATAATAATAATAATAATAATAATAATAATAATAATAATAATAATAATAATAATAATAATAATAATAAATAATAATAATAATAATAATAATAATAATAATAATAATAATAATAATATTAATAATATTAATAATAATAATAATATAATAATAATAATAATAATAATAATAATAATAATAATAATAATAATAATAATAATAATAATAATAATAATAATAATAATAATAATAATAATAATAAAAATAATAATAATAATTGATGATTTGCGGGACTGTGTACTCCTGCTGTTCCCAACGTAGGCGATCTTCGTAACAAGTTGCTTCTCGCGAAAGCAACCGCATCTTCGTTGTCCTTCCTTGTAGCATTAGATGGTGTGGAGGCCAAGGGTCCCACTTCCACACCACTGCAGTCGCTGGATGACGACGGGTGGGAGCCTGCTTGCTCACTCCCTTTTCCCGCCGGTACTGGGGGTTCCAATCCCTGCACCGTATGGTTATTCCTTTTCGCTTCTTATAATAATAATAATTATAATAATAATAATAATAATAATAATAATAATAATAATAATAATAATAATAATAATAATAATAATAATAATAATAATAATAATAATAATAATAATAATAATAATAATAATAATAATAATAATAATAATAATAATAATAATAATAATAATAATAATAATAATAATAATAATAATAATAATAATAATAATAATAATAATAATAATAATAATAATAATAATAATAATAATAATAATAATAATAATAATAATAATAATAATAATAATAATAATAATAATAATAATAATAATAATAATAATAATAATAATAATAATAATAATAATAATAATAATAATAATAATAATAATAATAATAATAATAATAATAATAATAATAATAATAATAATAATAATAATAATAATAATAATAATAATAATAATAATAATAATAATAATAATAATAATAATAATAATAATAATAATAATAATAATAATAATAATAATAATAATAATAATAATAATAATAATAATAATAATAATAATAATAATAATAATAATAATAATAATAATAATAATAATAATAATAATAATAATAATAATAATAATAATAATAATAATAATAATAATAATAATAATAATAATAATAATAATAATAATAATAATAATAATAATAATAATAATAATAATAATAATAATAATAATAATAATAATAATAATAATAATAATAATAATAATAATAATAATAATAATAATAATAATAATAATAATAATAATAATAATAATAATAATAATAATAATAATAATAATAATAATAATAATAATAATAATAATAATAATAATAATAATAATAATAATAATAATAATAATAATAATAATAATAATAATAATAATAATAATAATAATAATAATAATAATAATAATAATAATAATAATAATAATAATAATAATAATAATAATAATAATAATAATAATAATAATAATAATAATAATAATAATAATAATAATAATAATAATAATAATAATAATAATAATAATAATAATAATAATAATAATAATAATAATAATAATAATAATAATAATAATAATAATAATAATAATAATAATAATAATAATAATAATAATAATAATAATAATAATAATAATAATAATAATAATAATAATAATAATAATAATAATAATAATAATAATAATAATAATAATAATAATAATAATAATAATAATAATAATAATAATAATAATAATAATAATAATAATAATAATAATAATAATAATAATAATAATAATAATAATAATAATAATAATAATAATAATAATAATAATAATAATAATAATAATAATAATAATAATAATAATAATAATAATAATAATAATAATAATAATAATAATAATAATAATAATAATAATAATAATAATAATAATAATAATAATAATAATAATAATAATAATAATAATAATAATAATAATAATAATAATAATAATAATAATAATAATAATAATAATAATAATAATAATAATAATAATAATAATAATAATAATAATAATAATAATAATAATAATAATAATAATAATAATAATAATAATAATAATAATAATAATAATAATAATAATAATAATAATAATAATAATAATAATAATAATAATAATAATAATAATAATAATAATAATAATAATAATAATAATAATAATAATAATAATAATAATAATAATAATAATAATAATAATAATAATAATAATAATAATAATAATAATAATAATAATAATAATAATAATAATAATAATAATAATAATAATAATAATAATAATAATAATAATAATAATAATAATAATAATAATAATAATAATAATAATAATAATAATAATAATAATAATAATAATAATAATAATAATAATAATAATAATAATAATAATAATAATAATAATAATAATAATAATAATAATAATAATAATAATAATAATAATAATAATAATAATAATAATAATAATAATAATAATAATAATAATAATAATAATAATAATAATAATAATAATAATAATAATAATAATAATAATAATAATAATAATAATAATAATAATAATAATAATAATAATAATAATAATAATAATAATAATAATAATAATAATAATAATAATAATAATAATAATAATAATAATAATAATAATAATAATAATAATAATAATAATAATAATAATAATAATAATAATAATAATAATAATAATAATAATAATAATAATAATAATAATAATAATAATAATAATAATAATAATAATAATAATAATAATAATAATAATAATAATAATAATAATAATAATAATAATAATAATAATAATAATAATAATAATAATAATAATAATAATAATAATAATAATAATAATAATAATAATAATAATAATAATAATAATAATAATAATAATAATAATAATAATAATAATAATAATAATAATAATAATAATAATAATAATAATAATAATAATAATAATAATAATAATAATAATAATAATAATAATAATAATAATAATAATAATAATAATAATAATAATAATAATAATAATAATAATAATAATAATAATAATAATAATAATAATAATAATAATAATAATAATAATAATAATAATAATAATAATAATAATAATAATAATAATAATAATAATAATAATAATAATAATAATAATAATAATAATAATAATAATAATAATAATAATAATAATAATAATAATAATAATAATAATAATAATAATAATAATAATAATAATAATAATAATAATAATAATAATAATAATAATAATAATAATAATAATAATAATAATAATAATAATAATAATAATAATAATAATAATAATAATAATAATAATAATAATAATAATAATAATAATAATAATAATAATAATAATAATAATAATAATAATAATAATAATAATAATAATAATAATAATAATAATAATAATAATAATAATAATAATAATAATAATAATAATAATAATAATAATAATAATAATAATAATAATAATAATAATAATAATAATAATAATAATAATAATAATAATAATAATAATAATAATAATAATAATAATAATAATAATAATAATAATAATAATAATAATAATAATAATAATAATAATAATAATAATAATAATAATAATAATAATAATAATAATAATAATAATAATAATAATAATAATAATAATAATAATAATAATAATAATAATAATAATAATAATAATAATAATAATAATAATAATAATAATAATAATAATAATAATAATAATAATAATAATAATAATAATAATAATAATAATAATAATAATAATAATAATAATAATAATAATAATAATAATAATAATAATAATAATAATAATAATAATAATAATAATAATAATAATAATAATAATAATAATAATAATAATAATAATAATAATAATAATAATAATAATAATAATAATAATAATAATAATAATAATAATAATAATAATAATAATAATAATAATAATAATAATAATAATAATAATAATAATAATAATAATAATAATAATAATAATAATAATAATAATAATAATAATAATAATAATAATAATAATAATAATAATAATAATAATAATAATAATAATAATAATAATAATAATAATAATAATAATAATAATAATAATAATAATAATAATAATAATAATAATAATAATAATAATAATAATAATAATAATAATAATAATAATAATAATAATAATAATAATAATAATAATAATAATAATAATAATAATAATAATAATAATAATAATAATAATAATAATAATAATAATAATAATAATAATAATAATAATAATAATAATAATAATAATAATAATAATAATAATAATAATAATAATAATAATAATAATAATAATAATAATAATAATAATAATAATAATAATAATAATAATAATAATAATAATAATAATAATAATAATAATAATAATAATAATAATAATAATAATAATAATAATAATAATAATAATAATAATAATAATAATAATAATAATAATAATAATAATAATAATAATAATAATAATAATAATAATAATAATAATAATAATAATAATAATAATAATAATAATAATAATAATAATAATAATAATAATAATAATAATAATAATAATAATAATAATAATAATAATAATAATAATAATAATAATAATAATAATAATAATAATAATAATAATAATAATAATAATAATAATAATAATAATAATAATAATAATAATAATAATAATAATAATAATAATAATAATAATAATAATAATAATAATAATAATAATAATAATAATAATAATAATAATAATAATAATAATAATAATAATAATAATAATAATAATAATAATAATAATAATAATAATAATAATAATAATAATAATAATAATAATAATAATAATAATAATAATAATAATAATAATAATAATAATAATAATAATAATAATAATAATAATAATAATAATAATAATAATAATAATAATAATAATAATAATAATAATAATAATAATAATAATAATAATAATAATAATAATAATAATAATAATAATAATAATAATAATAATA
>CAUIJX010000005.1:0-55900 GCA_960531455.1 Urophora cardui
TTTTTTAGGCCAACATGTGTACAAATACTTCAAAATTTCATGTCCTTAGCTGTTTAAATGGGGAAGTTATATACCAAAATGTGTATATCTGAACAATCGGTTGTATGGCAGCTATATGTTATAGTGGTCCGATCTTGATAATTTTCGGTAACCCTTCTTTGGGTCAATATGGGTACAAATACCCCAAAGTTTCGTGTCCTTAGCTGTAAAAAGGGAGAAGTTATACCCCAAAATGTGTATATCTGAACAATCGGTTGAATAGGAGCTATATGTTAAAGTGGTCCCGATTCGGCCAATTCCGACAAATGATCGATTGAGCATCAAAACTCACCTGTGTTCCAAATTTCAATCAAATATCTCAAAAACTGAGGGACTAGTTTGCGTTCACACAGACGGACGGACGGACGGACAGACGGACATGGCTTAAACGACTCAGCTCATGATTCTGATTATATCGGTATATATATTGATGGGTCTGTCACGCCTCCTTCTAGTACTTTCAAGATTTGATTTTCGGCACAAAGTTATAATACCATTTCATTCTCATGAAAGGTATAAAAACCAAAAGAAGAAGATCGCCTCTATTGCTATGGCCACCTTTATTGGGCTATGATCACTGTTCAGCTGTTTACTGTTACTGCACCAATAATCGACCAAATTAATACCGATACTGATACTGTTATGGAAATAAAGTTAACGCATAACTAATTGAACCCATAAGTATGTATGTATGTACATATGAATGTGCCTATAGACATGAAATAAAGCAATCCTTGCTCTTAATAACACTACTCGACAAATTTTGATCAACTTTAACCACCAAAAATCAAATAATACTTTTCTAAAGCGAAATTTTACGCTGATTCCGAATATCATCTCCATTTTTTTGTGGCAGACCCAGTTTTTAAGATATTGGTAAAAATGTGGAAAAGGCCATATATGCAAGACATTGCATCACATAAGTGCATCAAAAAGTTTTATTAGACATCGTGGCGAATTGATATCTAGGAAGTGCTGGTAGAGGAAGATCCAACAAACATTTTTTGCCTTCACACTCCAAAATTGGTCAAGTAGTTTGGTTACAATGGCAAAAATAATGAAAAAAAAATTTTAAAAAAATCGAATTTTTTTTAAGAAATTTCAGATTCGACTGCCTTAAAATCAGAGAAATTGTATGGGGGACAAAAAGTTAGCCCACCTATCCTATAGAGAAGCTTAGGTGCTGAAAGTGATGAACAGGGTGAGAGATTTCATCAGGACTTAATAGTTTTTGAATGGCGATATCAAGGGTCTTGGTACGAGGATATGATGGGAGACTATTTTTTGGATAAGCGTACGTGTAACAAAGGCAGGAAATCACAAAAGAATAGTCAAAAGTACTTGCTCACATCGCTCATTATTTATCCTCTCTTTAAAATGGCGAAATGCAGATTTTTTTTTATTCAATTAGTTTTTTTTAATAAAGTTTTATGAATAAACCCAATTTTGTTGTTGAAATTTTACTCTTCCGGAAAATTTTGGTTAAGGACTTTCAATAAAAATAGATAAATATAAATAACGCTACATCCGTTTATTACACAATTAGTCTTAAAATGTTCACAATTAAATTCTCTATAGGATAGGGGGGGCTAACTTTTTGTCCCCCATACAATTTTTCTGATTTTAAGGCAGTCGAATCTGAAATTTCTTTAAAAAAATTCGATTTTTTTAAAATTTTTTTTTTTCATTATTTTTGCCATTGTAACCAAACTACTTGACCAATTTTGGAGTGTGAAGGCAAAAAATGTTTGTTGGAGCTTCCTCTACCAGCACTTCCTAGATGTCAAATCGCCACGATGTCTAATAAAACTTTTTGATGCACTTATGTGATGCAATGTCTTGCGTATATGGCCTTTTCCACATTTCTACCAATATCTCAAAAACTGGGTCTGCCACAAAAAAATGGAGATGATATTCGGAATCATCGTAAAATTTCGCTTTAGAAAAGTATTATTTTATTCTTGGTGATTTTTGGTGTCGAGTAGTGTAATTGAACGTTTTTATACTCAGCTGTACTAGTACACAGAGTATTATAGTTTTAATCACATAACGGTGGATTGTAACAGAATGAAATAATCGAGATTGAAATAGACTTGTATATATCAAAATGATCAGGGTGAAAAGAGAAATCGATTGAGACATGTCCGTCCGTCCGTCTGTCCGTCTGTAAACACTCTAACTCGCGCAAAAATTGAGATATTTTGATGAAATTTGGAATGCAAGTTGGTATCGAGACTGGGACGGTTGGTATTGAAAATAGGCGAAATCGGACCATGACCACGCCCACTTTTCCTATATAGAAAAAATCGGAAATTTGGTATCTCAGTCACTAATATAGCTGGAACGATGAAATTTTACCCACGTGTTGAGCTCAGGCCCCTATGAAGAAATTTGGTGAAATTTTAGAAAATGGGCGGTGCCACGCCCACTTATTAAGGGTCAAACATTGAAAGTTTTATATGTCATAACTCAGAAACCGTTGAAGATATATCGATGAAATTTGGTATGCGTGATTTACTTACTTATACAAATGTTTTGACGGAAAATTGTCAAAATCGGTTGACGGCCACGCCCACTTTTATATATGGGAACTATAAAGGGGCCTAATAAAAACATTTTAAGCGATATCTCTGTCAAATATAAAGATCTATCACTGAAATTTTGTGGCATGAGTCCAACTATGGACATAAAACAAAAAACACAAAAATTTTGGAAAATGGGCGGTGCCACGCTTACTTATTAAGGGGCAAATATTGAAAGTTTTATGAGTCATAACTCAGAAACCATTGAAGATATATCAATGAAATTTAGTACGCATGATAAACTTACTTAGGCAAATGTTTGGACGAAACATTTCCAAAATCGGTTGACGACCACGCCCACTTTTATATATGGGTCTTATAAAGTGACCTAATAAAAACATTTTAAGCGATATCTCTGTCAAATATAAAGATATATCAATAAATTTTTATGGCAGGAGTCTAACTACGAACATAAGACAAAAACCGTAAAAATTTTGGAAAATGGGCGTGGCACCGCCTCTTTTTAGAACCAGGAATATACGGGATTTCTTAGCCTATAACTCGACAAATAATTTATATATAATGACGAAACTTGGTGTGTACACTTTTATTACTTGTGGTAATACATGTTCAAAATTTTTGAGAAACCGGTTGACGGCCACGCCCACTTTTATATATGGGTATTATAAAGTGACCTAATAAAAACATTTTGTCAAATGTAAAGATAATTCATTGAAATTTTGTGATATGATTTCCACAATAGACCGGAAACAAAAAATAAAAAAATTTTGGAAAATGGGCGTAGCACCGCCTCCTTTTAGACAAAGGAATCTACGAGATTTCGGAGCCCATAACTCGACAAATAATTGAGATATTATGATGAGATTTGGTTTATACACTTTTATAACATGTATTAATAGACACGCAAACATTTATTGAAATCGGTTTATGACCACGCCTACTTTTTAGCAAAGATATTTCTGGAACACGCTTTGGAAATTTGTAACGTGACATCTTTGTAACTGGAAGTCATAAAGGAATGAAATTTTGCACAAAGAATAATATTCATATGCTTAGTTGGATGACTAAAAAAATTTTGAAAATGGGCGTGGCTACGCCCACTTTATGCAGCACGCGCTTTATATAAAATCCATCAAACGCAAACAAACAACGAAAACATACAGCTGAGTATCTAATGTTCTATTCCACTGTTCTGATTATTATTTCTTTTACGGAAACAATATCATAAATCTTGAGCACTACTTGGGTACCAGGACGATTCATTCAACTATTTGAAATTCAGCTATTAGAAAGTATTTGAATACTTAAAAAAATATATTTAAAATAACTATTATGGAAAGATTTTTAAAATATAACTTTTTGAATAATAATTATAGAAGATTTTTATCATTTTTATAAGGAAAAAATTATTATCAAAAGACTTATGATTCTGAAGGAAATTTGTAAGACGTTTTTATAATTTCAAAATGACATAATAATTATTCTACATCTCCGGTATCAGATTTTATTTCTAGCTAATTTTAAGTAATTTATTGCTAAAAATATTCATTTACAACTTACTGCGTGGTATCTTCGTGCACAATGATTTGTTGACCCCATATGGAAAGCATTGGATCCACAATTCCTTGTTTACACTTTGTCTGAAAACTGAAAACAAAGCACATGGTTAAAGATTTTTTAACTCCCAACCAGGGTTTGAAATTGCTTAGCTACTTTTGCTGCATTTGCTTTTGCTTTGCTTTTGCTAACGAAAAGTAAATTAGCAAACTCGGCCAGCCAAGTATTCAGCTGAGCCGTGTTTGCTTGTATAGTTAAGCAAAGCAACGCGATTTGGGGGATTTCATTTTACTTCCAGCAATTAGTTGTCTTTGCATTTTTTCTGCTTTTGCTTATTTTGCTGAAACGATTTGTTTACGCATATTTCGATTTTTTATACATATTTACTTATGTGTATGTATGTATATACACATAATATGTATGTATGTCCATTTGTAAACATCTTTTCATGTTGAATTTTGCTTAAAAACTAGTTTCAGCAAAATAAGCAACTGTAAGCAAAAATTTACTACTCAACTAATTGCTGGAAGTAAAAGCAACCCTCTCAAATTGAGTTGCTTGGCTTAACTATACAAGCAAACACGACTCAGCTGAAAACTGAAGCGAATGATTCGTGTTTTCGTTTTTGGCTCGGCTGAATTCAGCAATAAGCAAAAAACATCGGCTATTGCTGTTTTGCAGCAAGCAAATTCAAACCCTGCTCCCAACTATCTTACAGGGTTGCGTGATTTTGATTTGACTGAATCACGAATCAAAAATATTTTCTGATTCTTGATTTAAAATATTCTCAAATAAAAGATAATTTTTATTTGTGATTCTTTTCAAAAAAGAATCAGAAATACCCTTTGATTCGTGATTCAAACTATTTTCAAATCAAAGATAACACTTGTCGACAAAATTTCAACAAATGTTTGTTACAGAAATAAAATTCTACTTTTCTAAAGGATTTCGGTGCGCTGAATCCGAATCTGAAGTCAGATTTTCTGTAGTACATACAGTTTTTTAGATATTCATGCCCAAAGAGGCGAAAAACATGTTTTTTGCCTATATTCACTCCTCAATATCTTTTAAATTATTTACTTATTTTAAAAATTGATTAAAGCTTTTGAAAGCTCGGTCATTTCTCTTGAAGACAACGTTTTATTTTTTCATCTCTATCTGATTCAGGTATATAGTAATATATGTTTTTGCACAATAAAGTATTTGTCGTCGAAAACAACGGCAGCATTTCGTCGCCTGAGAAAACGAATGTCGTATGTGAAAATCGACGATTTCTAGTTTTTGATGCAGATTAACTAAATCGGACCTAATCTCTTAATTTTTCCAATCCATTTTTATACTCAGCTGTACTAGTACACAGAGTATTATAGTTTTAATCACATAACGGTGGATTGTAACAGAATGAAATAATCGAGATAGATATAGACTTATATATATCAAAATGATCAGGGTGAAAAGAGAAAGATTGAGCCATGTCCGTCCGTCCGTCTGTCCGTCTGTCCGTCCGTCCGTCTGTCCGTCCGTCCGTCTGTAAACACTCTAACTCGCGCAAAAATTGAGATATTTTGATGAAATTTGAAATGCAAGTTTGTATCGACACTGGGACGGTTGGTATTGAAAATGGACGAAATCGGACCATGACCACGCCCACTTTTCCTATATAGAAAAAATCGGAAATTTGGTATCTCAGCCACTAATACAGCTAGAGTGATGAACTTTTACCCACGTGTTGAGCTCAGGCCCCCAAGAAGAAATTTGATGGAATTTTGGAAAATGAGCAGTGCCACGCTCACTTATTAAGGAGCAAACATTGAAAGCTTTATGAGTCATAACTCAGAAACTGTTGAAGATATATCGATGAAATTTGGTACGCGTGATATACTTACTTAGGCAAATGTTTGGACGAAAAATTGTCAAAATCGGTTGACGGCCACGCCCACTTTTATATATGGGTATTATAAAGTGACCTAATAAAAACATTTTAAGCGATATCTCTGTCAAATATAAAGATATATCATTGAAATTTTATGCCAGGAGTCCACCTGCGGACATACAACGAAAAACACAAAAAATTTGGAAAATGGGCGTGGCACCGCCTCTTTTTAGAAGCTGGAATATACGAGATTTCTGCCCTTATCTCTTTACACGGAGAAGTTATATCCCAAAATGTCCATATCTGAACAATCAGTTGTATGGGAGCTATATGCTATAGCGGTCCGATCTTAACAAATTTTAGTGACATTTATTACGTCCATATGGGTACAACTACTTCAAAGTTTCATATCCTTATCTGCTCAAATAAAGAAATTATACCCGAAAACAGCTATATCTGAACAATCAGTTGTATGGGAGCTATATCTTATATTAGTCCGATGTGGTGGATTCCGACAAATGATCAAAGTATCATCAAAATATATGCAACTGCCAAATTTCAAGTCGATATCTCAAAAAATGTGAGCCTCATAACCATTCCGGTTTGAAAAAAGAGAAGAATTTTTGTCGTATGTGCTATCATAAACAGGTATTGGTGCTCAGACGTCACATACGACAAATGCATACTGAATGAAAAGTCGTTTATCTCCCATAATTTTAAAGATATCCAACTTTTGCAAATTGCAAGTCAAAATATATAATACTCTCTACGGCTCGTCCAAATAACAGAAAAATCTGTTATACAGTTTTTGAGAATTTCCAATTTAAACTTCAAAGTCGATTTTCTCGAAACTATGTTTTGCTACATACGACATTCGTTTTCTCAGGCGACGATTTGTAGCATGTTATGGGCGCAATCAAATTTTGTAGTTGCTCAGCAGAACAAAGCAGAACGAAGCCACTTACTAGAGGTGGGAAACTATCGATAGTGCCACCATCGATAGTTTTTGATAGTTTTAAAAAAACTATTGATAGTCTTCGATAGTCTTCAATAAAATAAACCATCAATAGTACTATCGATAGAATTATCGCCGAAAATCTAAAAAATTCAAGAAAACGTAAAAATCTCAATCTTTTACATTCAGTCCAGTATATTTTAGAACACGAAAGTGAAAGCTTGAAGTCGCAAAAAAACCGCGTGTAGCATAGCACACGTGATAGAAGTTAACTTCTTACATCTTGTTCAATATTTCAAATAATTGTGTTTTCAATTTATATTGGCTCGAAAGCAACAAGTAACAAGTTTCATATACATATCATATGAGAAGCGAATTTGAAAATACGTCCCTGAAAAATGCGATTAATCCGGGACGTGTCCGGGATAAATCGGAAGGGGAATGCGACTAATACAATTTTACATCCCTTTATAAGGAGCGAATTGATCGCATTTGTTCGATCATGTCCTATGAAGAGACTAATTGTTCAACTTGTATACCCGAACGGATACAAATGTAGATTAATCACTAACATACCAAACGGGTACAAATGTAGATCAATCTCTTTTATCTCGAACGGTTACAAATGTAGATTAATCGCTTTCATCAAAAGTTGTAAGCCAAGGCTATTTTTTATGAAAATGTCTAAAAATTATAAATTTTTATATATATTAGAAGAGTTTATTCGATTAGATTTCATCTTGTAGTGAAATCTTTATAAAAAATTAAGTATTTTCTCCAAATATTTAAAGTTTTGAGAATGCATTATGCGAGTGTAAAAGATATGTGAGGAATTTTTCAAAGTTGCTAGCCAAGGCTATTTTTTATAACAATCTTTAAAAATTATAAATATTCATGCCTATTTAAATAAAGATTATACAATAAGTTTCACTTTTGTAAAAAAATCTATTCAATAAATTAAAATTTTTCAAATAGTCAGTTTTCAGTGTATAATCGTAATTGATTTTTCAATGGATATTTTTGGTAAAATTTTGTCAAAATTTTTATTCATCATTGTTATTAAAAGAAAGCGTGTTCAATTAGTTTTACCTATTGTTGTTTTAATACATACATTGAATATTTTTGTAAAATTTCTACATATAATCAATCTAGATTTATACCCGTTCGGGAACAATTGGTCCACAATTAGTCTACATTTATAACCGTACGGGAACAATCGGGCACTAATTTTGGACCGATTGTTCCCGAAAGAAATCAATCCGGGGAAAATCTATGTATATCGGGATTAATCGGACATTTTTTTGCAGGGATATTGCAATGAAAACTATCGCATGTACATACATGTGGTTGTGTGTTTTTGTTTTTACAAATTCTATTTATAGAAAAGGCAATGCTTGTTCTTGTTATTAGATTTTGTTTATCGGCAAGCTCATTCGATTGGTTTGTATCAGGGACCGAAAATAAAAATTATTTTTTGTTTTGATGCTATAAAACTCCAGGGCTATATAGTGTCTTTGGGCCAAATTATTAACTTTACTTTCATCCCAGGACCTCCAGGATCAATAATCTGGACCCTATTAATTTTTCTGATTTTTTTTTAAAAAACGCCAGCTATAAAATAAAAATCTGGAGTTTTATTTTTTAAGGACAGCGATAAAATAAAAATTTGGTGTTTTATTTTTTAGCACCAGCGATAAAATAAATAATTGGAGTTTTATTTTTTAGCTCCAGCGATAAAATAAAAACCTGGAGTTTTATTTTTTAACTCCAAAATAAAACTCCAGGGCCAATAACTAGCGAACCCCTTAACCGAATTGCATAAATTTGGTATCAGACGAAAGGTAATTCAGTAAGCTTTTTAATGGTGGTACCCATGCCACGGTTACCACTCAAACCAAGGTTGCCACCTATTTTTTCATTTTTCCCAATTTAGCTGGTTTTTTACGGTCCATATAAAACACCAAGGCCAATAACTAGCGAACCCCTTAACCGAATTAAACAAAATTGGTACCAAATGAAAGGTAATTGAGTAAACATTTTAATGGTGTCCATGCCAAGGTTGCCACCTATTTTTTAATTTTTCACAATTTAGCAAGTTTTCTACGGTCCATATAAAACACCGAGGCCAATAACTTGCGAACCCCTTAACCAAATTAAACAAATTTGGTACCAAATGAAAGGTAATTGAGTAAACATTTTAATGGTATCCATGCCAAGATTGCCACCTATTTTTTAATTTTTCATAATTTAGCAAGTTTTCTACGGTCCATATAAAACACCAAGGCCAATAACTTGCGAACCCCTTAACCGAATTAAACAAATTTGGTACCAAATGAAAGGTAATTGAGTAAGCATTTTAATGGTATCCATGCCAAGATTGCCACCTATTTTTTAATTTTTCATAATTTAGCAAGTTTTCTACGGTCCATATAAAACACCAAGGCCAATAACTTGCGAACCCCTTAACCGAATTAAACAAATTTGGTACCAAATGAAAGGTAATTGAGTAAGCATTTTAATGGTATCCATGCAAGGTTGCCACCTATTTTTTAATTTTTCACAATTTAGCAAGTTTTCTACGGTCCATATAAAACACCGATGCCAATAACTTGCGAACCCCTTAACCGAATTAAACAAATTTGGTACCAAATGAAAGGTAATTGAGTAAACATTTTAATGGTATCCATGCCAAGATTGCCACCTATTTTTTAATTTTTCATAATTTAGCAAGTTTTCTACGGTCCATATAAAACACCAAGGCCAATAACTTGCGAACCCCTTAACCGAATTAAACAAATTTGGTACCAAATGAAAGGTAATTGAGTAAGCATTTTAATGGTATCCATGCCAAGATTGCCACCTATTTTTTAATTTTTCATAATTTAGCAAGTTTTCTACGGTCCATATAAAACACCAAGGCCAATAACTTGCGAACCCCTTAACCGAATTAAACAAATTTGGTACCAAATGAAAGGTAATTGAGTAAGCATTTTAATGGTATCCATGCCAAGGTTGCCACCTATTTTTTAATTTTTCATAATTTAGCAAGTTTTCTACGGTCCATATAAAACACCAAGGCCACGAACAGCTGCTGATATATAATTAAGAATGGCTATTAAAATTCGATTATAAGCTAATTGAAGTATCTGCAATCGGTAGGAAATAAAGAAATCGGTTTGTTCATCTTTAAAATTTGAGTTTTCCACCGCTAGCGAAAGTGATTCGCATACTGTGTAGCGGAAAATTTTTTCAATTGTTGTTTTTCGAGGGCGAAGCTTATGTACTTTTTGATATGCAAAAGATTCAAGACTTCGTTTTGCCTTTTGTAACCTGAGCAATTCATAGAAAAAAATATTTAAGCTTTCATAAAGTAGTAAAAATCTGATCTAAAATTTAAAGTGGAAGTGAAAGGTAAGGATTCTCTTTTTTATATACATACATATGTATGTATGTAAATTACAGTTCTATGTATGTCAGATAAATAGTCCAACTGTTATTGATTTGTTTTATAATACATCGTTTTTTGATAGTAGTGTATTTAGCAATTGTGTTTAATTAAAACCAAACCTGTTAAATAATGATTATTAATCGTAATGATTATCGGCTTGATCGATTATTTTTTCAAGTGTCCATTTAATATTTTGATTACCCATTGTTTTCAAATTTTAATGATTATTTTGCAATTACCATTAAAAAAAATCAAAAAAAATCATAAAAAATAAAAAAAAAAGAAAAATAATCATAAAAAATCAAAAATAATCAAAAATAATCAAAAAAATTATTTTGATTGTTTTTGATTATTTTTGATTATTTATGATTTTTTTTAATTTTTTTGGATTTTTTATGATTTTTTTTTGATTTTTTTTGATTTTTTTTTAAATTTTTATCAATATGGTTTAAAGAAATATGCACATTTGTACGTATGCAGGTATGTATATAGCCTTTTAAGGCAGACTCCCGACGGTAGCTTGATGGTAGTACCGGGGGGTTCGATACGATGAGCGTAGGTGGTGTAGTCCCACACTAACAGGATAAAGGCTCTATATGCTTCCTCCTCGTATATTTGTGCAGAGAGGCATACACATTTATACATATCTTACAAGCTTGGAATTATTTTTAATTTGTCATTGACCGTACATGGTACGATGCACGTTTATATCTAATTATTTATCTTTATGAAAAATTGTTTAAAGTGGCCAAATCAAACATTTTAGTGTAACATTCGCTGACATTCGAGACTTTATGACATTCATGAATGAGGAAAAGAAGCGATACATAGTCTCATTTTCATTAATTTATACAGTGAATTATGTGTGTTATTTATGGAGATGTTATAGTCCAAAATGTCTATATCTGAACAATCCGTTGTATGGGACCTATATGTTATAGTGGTCCAATTTCTCTTAAGAAGTCACCCAAGTACCAAATTTCAAGTAGATATCTCAAAAAAATGAGGGATTAGTTTGCGTTTATACAAACGATATGATCCTCATCATAGCGGTTATATTTTGGTGGATCTGTCATGCTTCCTTCTGCATTTTCCGTGAGTTTGTCTGTATATTTTATTACCAAATTTGAAATAATTCTGGTCCAGGGTTATTTTCAGCGTATTTACGATCTCTGTTGCAATGTCTTTGTTCGTTTTCTCTGTCAGTATTTTAGTTAGAGCTTTTAGTATTTCTGTCTTTGGTATCGAGGGGTATAGATCCTTCACGTAAAGTGATACCTGTTTTGAGTCCTTGGGTACGTTCAGAATTCTCAGTTTGTTGACTAGTTCCGTTGTGTTTTTGATTGCTAGTAGCATATTTAGCAGAATATGGTCGGACGAGCGCATGCCCGACGATTGGAACTTAAGTGTGCTCTGCCCAATCCACAAAAAAGGAGACTCCACAGTACGCGCCAATTATCGTGGGATAAGCCTCCTGAATATCGCATATAAGGTCTTAGCAAGTGTATTGTGCGAAAGACTGAAGCCTATCGTCAACAATCTGATTGGACCTTATCAGTGTGGCCTCAGACCTGGTAAATCTACCATCGAACAGATCTTCACAATACACTCAGAGAAAACCTGCATCGTAAAAATGACTATGAAAATATTCAGATTTACTATTCGCTTTTTTACTATGAAAACACGGAAATATGACTATGAAACAACTTGATCTGAATATAAACGTATTATTTCAACCGTTCAAGTATGAAAGATATTCAACTTGAATATGAAAAACTTAGAGTTCACTAGCAAATACTAATCCAACTGGACAAGTATTATCACATGTCATTATAAAATTTGTAATAGTCATTTTCAAGTTGAAACATATTTATTTTTAATATGTGAATATTTAAAATTAATATTCCCATAGTTTCTTCAAGTTGAAACATATTTATTTTAACTACTATTAATAATAGTCATCTTCAAGTTGAAACATATTTATTTTTAATATGTGAATATTTAAAATTAATATTCCCATAGTTTTCTTCAAGTTGAAACATATTTATTTTAACTACTGTTAATGCTTTGCGAATGGCTGGAGTGAGCGCAGTCGGCTGACTTCAGGCCACACCAGTGATGGAAAATTAAAATTTCAAATTTTGCCTAATTTGTCCAAAAATTGTGCATTTTTGAAGGTCATTTGAGTTGAAAAGCGTCTATACGTATCCTAATTAAGTTAAAAGAAACAATCACCTTTATAAAAATAAATTTACAGTAGGTACTTATTTTATAATAAAAAATCTCATACAAAACCTCTCTTACACATATACTATATAATTTTATGAAGAGTATTTTCAATATATAAAAAACGTTTTCTTTAAGAAAAACCTACCTTTCTTGCCTCTATATGTATGCTAATTAAGTTAAAAGAAACAATATTAAAGGTTGAATTGAGTTTCGCAAATTAATGCCGAAAATCGATCGATTGTGCATAAGTGCCAAGCTACTTCCGAAAACGTCGCAAAGTGCACAGGTACGAGTCATTTTCTATCACTAGGCCAGACGCACTTGTTGTTCGGTGAAAAAAAGGTGGAGGGAATGTCCACAATTATGTACACACATACATATATATCGCACCCTAAATAATAAAGTGACGCAACTCAAAAAACAAAAATTTTCAGAAGAGCCAACAAATTTTTTCTCTTCATAGGTAATGATATGGGAAAACCACGTATAATAGTTGTTTTTCAGTTAAAAAATAATATTATGGAAAAGGTTTTTTGGCAGTCGCTAAAGATATATTCTGTATATCGACTCATGAAAGAAACCCGATTTCGAAAAACTGAGTTGTGTCACTTTATGATTTACCATACCATACCATTTGTGTGCTCAATCGCTCACACATATTCCTACCTAACAGCCAACACAATATTTAAAAAACGCTTTGTCGTACAACGCAGTAGAGCTGCAAAACCATCGATAGTCGGACCACTCGATAGTTTCGATAGTCAAAAAAAAAACTATCGATACTATCGATAGTTTTTTATGAATATTTCACTACAATAAAAAGAGGGATTGTTTTGTTTACATTTTTCTTTCCAAAAAGTGTTTAATTTTTCTGTTTTTTACGCAAAATTATAATTAAATAAAATATCAAATAAGAATTAAATACTTCGCTTATGTATGTAGCATTTTCAGGTTAAATTAAACCTTTTTCAATTGAAAATTTTCACTAGATTTGAAAAAGGTTTCATTTGAGTTGAAAAAGCTATAGTAATAAAACTAAAAGTAGTACATTTGTTTTTTTAGCATCGTTGGCGCTGACTAGTAAATAAGGCACATTGTTTATACATTTCATTAATGTAAAATACCGATAATCAAAAGGCACACTGTTTAAACATTTCATTAATGTAGAATACACTATGCTTTAAATAAATCAAAAAACAAAAAAATACGAAGAATTTCAGTTATGGGGAGGATACGTTTTATTATTTAAAAATTAGCCCGTTTAATTGTTAACGTAATATCAAGGATATCTGATAAAAAACATTATTTTTAGCGATTTCTTTCATGTGAAACAAAAAGGATTTTTTATGGACGAAAAACTCGGTTAGATGACTCATCCGTGAATAGACAAAAGATAAAATTTGTTTGTGACTTCACCCTCTCATATGGTTAGCGTTAATCAGAGGTTTAGTAAACGGTCCTTAAGCTAAAGATATAGATACTTATGTATTGTGCAACGATTTTTCGTCATCCCTTGTGAAAAAATCGTTCCACAATACATCATATTCCTACCCCGCACAGTGCCGCGACTCCATACAAATGATGGACAAAAATAGAAGGAGTGGTCAGAATTGGCTGGAACTTTGCACCTGGAAGTATTATGCCACGCTAATTTCAAAAATGAAATCGGTTTTTCTGTACCGGTTACTCATTTCGAGAAAACCGAGGTTTTCCTGTATTTTTATATGAAGATAGTCATTGTGAACATGTGTTAATATAAGTGGAAGCAGTCATCAGAATGGGCTGAAACTTTACACCTGAAAGGCTTATGTCACGTCAATTTCAGAAAATAAATCCGTTTTTCAGCACCTGTTACCATTTAATTAAAAACAAATTTTTTTTTTACAATTTTTTCAAAAGGTAAAAACCGAAATCGTATTCAAAACTTGTTGAAACTTTAAAACTAAAAGGACGAAGACATGCTAATTTCAAAAATGAAATTGATTTTTCGGTACCGGGTATCCATTAAAAAAAAAACTATTTTTTTTACATTACTATATGAAAGACAAATAAGGCATAATCATTGCTGATTGTGGTGTTTACGAAAACATGAAGGAGTTGTCAGAATTTATTGAAACTTTACATCTAAAGTTTCTATATTACTCTTATTTTAAAAAAGTAATCGGTTTTTTCGTAACGGGTACCCCTTAAAAAATACCGAGTTTTTGCACATCATTACTTAAAAATGAAATATGGCATATCATTGTTGCTAAGTGTTCAGAAAAATAGAGTTAATACTTAAAATTTGTCGAAACTTTACTCCCTAAGTGAATACATTACGGTGGTTTGAAAAATTGAGGTTTTCCCTTACATGTTAACCTTTAGAAAAAAAAAATTCTTGAAAATAAAGCATAATCGCTGTTAAGTAAGTAAGTAATAATCGCTGTTGTATGTATGTTAATAAAAACATAACTCATCGGTGTTTTATATTTTAAATATTTTTTTTGTGTATATGGGTAAAAAATATGTCAAATATGTACAATTTATTCATGAAAAAAGACAATAAAAAAAATTTAAATTAAATAAAAAAATTGGACCTCCCTGATGTGTATACATTTGTACTATCATTTTTGCAAGCTGTTTTTGTTTGGTGCTTAAGCAAAATATTATTCTTTATGCAGATAAAGAGTAATAGGTATGTTATTTATTTTTATTTTCTTTTTGTTCGGGCGCTGTAAGGTGTCTCGATTGCATTTATTTGCTTACCCGAATTGGTTAACATATTATTTGTAAACTGGTGTCATATATATATATCTTCGTATACCTTTGTTTTTGGCTCCCATACCGTGATGCATATTTAAGTATTTTAATTAGCTCATAATTTTTAGATTTCAAATCACCCTGTACCTCTAAAAATTTTTTTGGCACTTTTAGCTTTAATTCAACACTTTAATTTTGAAAAACGAACCAAAACTTTAGATCTTAGGGCATTCACGAAAAGTATTATAAATATAGATCAGCCAAAATAATACCAAAAAAAGGGCATTTAGTCACTTTTTCAAAATTGAAAATTTTCAAATATTGGAAAAAGGTGGAAGAGATTTCAACTGTTTCTGTTAGTAGGAGGTCCAAACTACCATAAACAAAAACAAAAAATTTCGGGGAATTTTATGATGGTTTTTTTTGCCTCCAAAGTTTACTAATTTCCGGATTTTGGTATGTTTAATCATATATTTATTTATTAATAAAAAAAAATATTTGTATATTTGTTTTTTTCATGAACCATACATTTTTTGGTTTGTCGTATATATCTTTATGAAATCGCAAAAGTTGATCTTGCTAGGAATAAAAAATGTATTTTTAACAAATTTTTAACTGCGGCCACTTTTATGTGCGAAGCGCCGAAATGAAATGGTATGTAGAAAATAGGTGAAATTTGAGGGGGTGTGTGAGGCTGAAAGTTGTTTTTATCACAAAATAACTTACGAATTTCTCTTAGTTGGAGTTTTAACTGTAACTTGACATCAAAATATCTAAGTTTCAAGACAGTCGATTTTTGTATTTTTGTCCACCTTCGCGGCACTGTGCCCCATCGGAAAACCAAGCAAAAAAAGGAATAATGAAAATTACTTAACTATTGCTTGCCATTTTATATCAGAAGAAGATTTCAAATTGCGAGTAGCTGTACTGTAGACACAAAAGCTGCTGTCAGATACAAATCATTCCTCAGCTAATATATTGGAAACCTTGCACCATGTTCCATCTGTGATCAAAGCATGCGAGTTACCGTGTTTTGCACCTTCATTGAATTTAGCTGTGCGAGCAAATTGTTTCCTATTTTAAAGGCAATACTATTGAAATGATAAGTTTAAGGCCGCGCAAGAAGTCTATAGTGTTTTGCAAAAAAAAATGTTGTAAAACGACGCCCTATACACGGATGAGTCATATAACCGAGTTTTTAGTCCATAAAATATTCTTTTTGTTTCACATGAAAGAAATTGCTAAAAATAATGTTTTTATCAGATATCTTTGATATTACGTTAACAATTAAACGGGCTAATTTTTAAAAAATAAAACTTTTCTGACTTTTACAAGTTTTTATAAAAAACTTAATTTGAAAATCAAAACTTTCAAAAATCGCAAAAAATTAAAAATGTTGACATTGACCAGATGTCATTTAGCGAGGTGTGGTTCAATTACTACAAGTTTTATATCGTTAGAAGCCTGGATTTTAGTCGCCTCTTACGACAGGCATTCCTTACCACGGGTATATTCTAAGCCCCCTAACCCGCTGGGGTATTAATTTGACCAATTTGATATCGAAATCCAACTCCTCCCTAACATTCAGTATTCTTCTCTTGGGACAAAACTACAAGAATGAATAGGGATAACCATCGATAGTGGAAAAAAACTATCGATAGTGACACGAAAAAAAAACTATCGATACTATCGATAGTGCCATCGATAGTTTTGCAGCTCTACAACGCAGGCCTTGCTTTAACACACGTATGAATGGCTGTTGCGCAAACGCCTTGTGCGAAATATTTTATGATAGAGAATACTTTCAATGCATCTCGTTTTGCAAGTCACTAAAAAAGGTATTCAGCAAATATTAATTATAAGACGTTTTGAAGACTCCATATAGAGTTCAAACATGTTAATAAAGAGAATATGTTACGACCCTTTCTTGAAAAAAATTTAATTTTTTTTATTTCTTTTTTTTGTACTTGATGCAAATTTTTTAGTACATGCGTTCAATGTATATGATAAACGTTGTATGTGTATATATGTATGTACATACGTAAACGCAAAATATTTGCATACGAATGATCGCCAATTTCCTACTGGGTTGCTAATGCGGAGAATCTCTTTTGTTCTCCATAACACAACCTGATTTTAAATTTCACCGAATACTGGTACACATATGCATATGTATATATGTATGTACGTATGAAAAATTTTGGCGGGACACATGGTGGGAATTCTCTTGTGTAATTGAGTAGTTCCGCGCTACTGATTCCACTAAAATGAGTTATAAATTTTGTAGTTTTAGGGACGTTTACTCAACACCTGATTAATTTAATCGCTGGCTAGTTTGACGTAAATTGAACGGTGAGCTGTCAAATACATAAATTGCATAACCGGACAAAAATCTGTGGTTATGTGCTTAATCCGAGGTTGAGAAAATGGCCCTTAAACACAAATTGCGTGTTAGTTTGTATACACCGCTATATATTTTTCCCAAATAAATTTATATTTCAGTTATAACAATTCTCTGCATATTTTATTTCTGAAGAGTTCAATAAAATAATAAATACCTAGAACTAAAAGTCTCTTAAAGTGTGATTGTATAAATATATGTATGTATTTGGTCATGGAACTGTAGTCAGTAATTCTTCAATTAATTTTCTTTTAGCATTCGTACTTCCATACATTAATTACACATTAACATTGTTCATCTTTAATTTCCGATTTTAAATAGGTATATGTAGGTAACGTAAATTTCAGAAAACATTTGCAACGCTAAAAATTTTATACATACACCTGTTTTGGGGAATCACCCACAAAACGGCGTCACCCTTCTACTGAGAATTAAATATCATAGCGGTATTGCTTTTCTCAACGGCTGCTTGTCGACAGTGTTGCCACTTTAGCTATTTTGTAGCTAAATTTAGCTATTACTTTCAACGTTTAGCTATAGAAATTCGCGTTTAGCTACTAGCTATTTTCTTTAGCTTATTTTTTTTAATCAGTTTAGATATTTTAGCTAAAATAAATGGTAATTAAATAAAAAAAACTACACTAGATGATTTTTTTCTGTAAACTTTTCAAACTTTCACGTTATTCATGCTAGTGGAACGTACATATATGTTTATGTATGCATGATTTTGGCAGAGTTCCTATTTTACTTTTATATCAATTCTGTTATTTTTATTTAGTGTAATAAAATGTTGATCCAATAAATTTTCACTACCAGTATTTTGATTTAGTGGAACAAGTTTCGACTACTACTATTCCACTCATCCAAAATTTATTGGAGCTAGAAAATTAGTATCGTTTTAAGTATGTAAATAATTATTTAGCTATTTTTGAAGAAAAATATTTTTGGCTATTAATTTTAGCTTTGAAAAAATTGTTTAGCTATTTTTAGCTATTTTTTTCTTTTAATCTAGCTATAAGCTCCAAAATATTCTGGCAACACTGGTTGCCGGTTCGGATGTGTTTAAACCAGTATTGCCGCTAAGAAATTTCAAAAAGTGGCCGAAAAAAGAAAAGAAAGTGTCCCCTAAAGTTTTTTAAGCTAGAAACACATTTTTATATATTTTTGTCGTTTATTTAATGCTTAAAGCAATTAACACGTTAAGGAACATTGTTTTAGTAAAACCAATTAAAACTAGAGCAAACATATATTTAATTCAAGTGAATATATAATTTAAATAAGTTATAATTCAGTGGATTTAGAATTAGTTCTCGGATATTTGACAACCAAGTTTTCTTCCGGTATCAAAGAATCTAAATCATTTTCATTAGTTAAATTGAGCGCTGAGATCATTGAATTGCACGTATAAATTTTGCAAGCGGTTTGTATCCTTGGTCTTAAATAGTAAAAGTTTTGAGAATAATCTTTCTGACTGCTTGCGGCAGCGTTAATATATTTCCAACAAATTCACAACAAGTTCTAATTTAAATTGTTTTTCATATTCCCCACGCTGTGCCAAAAATCTTCTATTTCGGTTTGTTCAAACAATTTTCTTGCATTCTAAAAATGTATACTCCTAAATAACTCTTTCGGGATTTTCCTTCGCAGCGGAGAGTTGCCAATGAAAAGTGAGAAGGTAACAAAGAGGGCTTTTTATATATAAGAAAAAAACTATAAAATATTGATTACATTATAGTTTTGAAAGTAAAAAGGACCAAAAGTGGCCCGCATTTTTAAAAAGGTCCAAATATTGCATATTTTCAAAAAGTAGAGTTCCGGTGGTCTGGCTCTTAAAAAGGGTCAAATTGCCACTTTAGTGGCCCCAGCGGCAATGCTGGTTTAGACTTAAAATGTCGATCTACAGCTCTTTACATACATAGGCTGACCATCCGTTCTGTTTTTTGAGGGACCGTTCTGTTTTTCAGACGTCTGTCCCTCGTATTTTTGTTTTTTCGGAAAACCTCAAAATGTTCTGTTTTTTTCCTAGTGTCCCTCATTTGTCCCTCATTTATTTATTTTGGGGCATATTCGTAGTCTTGATAACATCTGATTTTAAGTTAGTTAAAATCAATATTTGATTTTGACTATGAATATTCCCCTTTTTGTTTAAAATCTGTTTTGTATTAAAAAGGTTGAGGTGGCAGCCCTTTTTCTCATCAGAATTTAAGTAGTTATCGATAATAACTACCATCCTCATTGACTATATGTTTGTTGGAATGTAATTTTTGTGGTTGCTGTGTGGTAAATTAATTTGAAAGAAATTGGTAAATCGTATTAAAATTGATTTGTGGACATTAAACTAAGTTACCAAATTCTTTTTTATCGTAGCATTATGCTTGCTTTATTGTAGATACCTATAATTAAACTTACAAATTTGTTTATTTTTGTTAAAACAAAAAGTCTGAAGAGAATGTGAATTGCATATGTTTGTAAGCTAGGGATTCCAATTTTTCCGATTTTTTCGATCCCGGGATTTTCGAGATTTTTTTTTATAATCCCGGGATTTGTTCCGGGATTTTTAGATTAATTATTTTCCGACATTTTCGGTTGAAAACAGTAAATATATTTTGCGAAGAACGCTACCACTTTAAAATGCAAAGAAAATAATTGATTTTTATTGCCATTTTTTATTTAAAACAAAAATTATTTCATAAAAAAAATTAATTCATGCGTATTATTTAATAATACTTAAGAGTTACTTTAAAAAAGACAACCAACTAAGAAAATGACATATGTACATTTGGTGTAAAAAACATTTGCTTTAAAGTTGGTACTTTTAAGATATTGACAAGAAGGCTTGCGATCATTTGATAACAATGTGTGACAAAATAAAAAAAAATTTAATGTACTTTTTTCGAGGTTCACATATCTTATAGGCCGTAACAAATATACGAAGAATGCATACTTAAAATTTCAATACACCCTCAAAATCTGGAGTACTGGCCAAAAACACTTTTTCACAGGTTATGTCTGTTTAGTCTATGAACATAATTTTGATGTTGAAAATACGACATTTCACCGCTTCCATCAGTATAGGGACTGTTAATGTACCTCGATAAATGTCAGAGAAACTGTAAAAATATTATCGAAATTTATTTTTTCCTTTTTTCATCTTCCTCGAATAATTTGTTAACAAGTGCATATATATAAAATTATTTCGAAACAATTTCCTGTTAATACTGTTTTCAACGATATATAACTTTTCATATCTGCGTAGGCTCACCTATGATATTCTACTTTAATCAATTTCTACTGTTAAATTTTCCATACTAAAATTGCTAAATTTGAATCCACCCTTAACCCTGGTATCATACAAATTTAGCAATTATAATATGAAAAATTTCACAGAAGTAATTAAAACGGAGTGGCACATTTAATTTTAGTACACTGTTATAAATATTGGAATATTTTTTAAACTTTGATTTGTTTGAAAGGAATTTAAAACTTTTTTTGAGTTAAATTTTGAACCTTCGAAAGTTTAAAAGTTTCTTATTATTTCTTGGTTTAAAATTCAAACTTACAAAAGTTCAAATATTTCAAAGTATTTTTTGGAATAAATTTCATACTTTTTTGGTTTAAATCTTACACTTTTTCTCATTTAAACTTTTAAGGTTTAAATTTTAAACTTTCATTGGTCGTAAAATTTGATTTCAACAAAAAAAATTTAATTTTTGATTTGAAATTCCAACTTGCATTTGGAGAAATGAACAATATAAAAAGCTCATTTATAGTTATTAGACAATTTGAATGAATGACTGTGTGGCGTTGTTTGAATGGAGAAACAAACAAATACAAAATAATTATGGAAACAGATAAAATGAAGAAGGAAGAAAAGAAGAAGGAGAAGGAGAGGATAGGAAAAAGACACAATATGGAAAAGGATTAAGGGGATGTTGGGGAGAAAACAATATGGAAGAAAAGGAGAAAAAAGGATAGAAAAGAAGATAAAACAGGGAAAAGCATGAAGAGGATTTGGGAGCAGACATTTTTTTTAATTTAAACCAAAAAAGGTTTAAATTTTAAACTTTTGAAAGTCTTAAAATAAATTTTATTTTGGAATAAAATCTAAACCTTAAAAGTTTAAAAATCTTTTAAACTTTTCAAAGTTTAAATTTTAATAATTTTTCGGTCGACCAAAAAAGTTTAAAATTTATACCAAAATTTATTTGCGTGTAGTAGTGCGAAACTCTCAAGTCTAATTAAAATTCTCTCTGGTTTTTTGGTAATTTTATTTTTTGGTTATTGCCCAGCGGCGAAAATGTTGCTTACAGAATCGATTAAGTCATGCACACATGTATGGCTGTAATGCACACCACCTCATATACAGATCTGTAATACATACATTTTCATATACATGGCCGCAAATGTAGAGTGAACGCCTACACGTTAAATACGAAGTAATGAGGGTAGTAAGATGTTCATCCAATGAGCATAACACTTACTAGCATACATTGTAAACTGTAGGTAGGCAGTTCGAATCCTACATCGCCAACGTTGTAAGGTGGATGTAGGCGGACTGAATGCAACTCCGTTTACCTTGTAAGCTGTAGGTAGGCAGATCGAATCTACCTTCGCTTACCTTGTAAGGTGGTTGTAGGTGGACTGAATACAATTCCGCTTACATTGTAAGTTGTAGGTAGGCAGATCGAATCTACCTTCGCTTACCTTGTAAGGTAAATGTAGGCAGATTGTACACAATTCCGTCTACATTGTAAGCTGTAAGTAGACATTTCGAATTGAAAAACCACCACTACCCCACTACCCCCACTAATCATAAGTACATATGCACATATGCAATGACTTTACAGCAGAGAAATTTACACAAAGGGCTTATGACTGCTACTGGTATGTATTTAAGGAAACGTGCATAATTAGGGAAACTAAAAAAAAAACCACATAAAACACCAACAGAAAACACCGAAATCCTCCAATAATCCAATATATCTACATAGGGAGAACGTCCATGAAGAAGTGGTGCATTTTTTTTAGCACTAAGATCTGTTTTATACAATTTTAAATAATTTTATTCTATAAGCGCTTTATTCAGAAACGAATTTGTACCGAAAAAATTCTTCAATGTAATTGTTATTTTGTTTCTATGGAATTTCCGAATTTATTATACATAGCAACAAAACAAGAATAAAATTTGAAGAAAAACAGAAAAATGAACAAAATTCATTTTCGTGAACCCAACTTACTTTTTCATACACATTGTATGATAGTTGTCATTGTGCATAATGTGTAGTATACATCACTGGGGATAAGTAGTGTGGTAGGCAATGTTCGCCGCTGGGTGTTTGCATTTTCTTTCAATATTTACTTTTCATGGGAGAAACTTCGAAAAAACCCTTGAGAATAAAATGGCCAAAAATCAGGAAATCGAAGTTATCAAAAGAATTTACCACAAGAATTCTAAAGATTTTAAAGGTATTTAATGTTCGTTTCCTCACAGCACGTACTTTACAACAAAACAATTTAATTATTAAAAAAAATCAAAAAATATTAATCCTCACTTTGACTAATGGACACTTTAAATTCTGGCAAAAATGCTGCACTTATTCTTTATTTTCTTCCGGATTGATCTATTCCAATATTTTTTAGGCCTTTTTGTTCTATTGACAAAATGTAAAATCGGCCTGATTACGGGGCAAACATTTCTGCTCTTAACACAAGTAAAGCGCTGCATTACTTTTGTTTCATTCATCATATGAGAAATGCAGCATTTTCACAGGGCACAGGGCACATGTTGATAATTCTTCCATATCGTCGGCCTTCTGCCAGAAACACGAATGTGAAATTTTTTCTAATTACGAAAAAATAAATAAATAAATAATAAATATTAATAATAAATATTAATTGTTATTATATCAATATATATCCGATAAAGAGCAGACATCGCACTTAGAAAAAATTTCACATTCGTGTTTCTGGCAGGAGACCGACGATATAAAAATGTTAAATTATCGTTTAGAATAGGAAACGCTATTAGTATACAGATCTGAGGTCAATAAAAATAATATAAAATAATTTTCTTTGCTTTAATAGGAGAATATTATGTCTTTATTTTATCCCGAAAATCCCGGGATGAAATTCTAGCAATCCCGGGATTTTCGGGGAATCAAAAAGAGCGGGATCCCGGGATCCCGGGATTGGAATCCCTATTGTAAGCCTATTATTTGATGAATAAATATTTTTTACGATTTCAAGTTTCATAAATATACATATGTTCGTACTTATATCATTTGAAATTTTGTCCCTCATTTTCGATTCATATTTATGGTCAGCCTATACATACATCATATGCATATGAATATATGTATGGATACTTGTTAAGATGGAGCGAAAATGTATAGCGAATTTTTTCGTTCAACATTTAAAAGTGGTATTTATACGAGTTAACAAGGCGCACAAAATATCTTGAACGAAACAAGATACTGAAGATGGCACATAGCCGAAACCGGTCTATAACCAAATCAAACTTGACAAGGGATGACGGCAATTCATTCCACAATACATCGCAATCCTACCCTGTCGGAAAAGCAAACAACAAAAAAGAAAGCTCACAAAATAGTTTATTCTTAAAATGATGCTTAGAGGTGTCCCCATCCTATTAAAAATTGACAAAAAAAAACATTTTTTTCAAAATATTCCAGATGTATATAATGAATTTGCTAATTTCTCCTTTAGAAAACATTTAAATTTATGTTTTCAAGCTTATACAAAAATTCTGAAAATGCAAGGAAATTTCCATTTTTTTATTAAATTTCGTTGAATTTTTAGAATTTTGGTATAAGCTTGAAAAACATTAATTTAAATATTTTCTAATGGAGATATACATATATTTGTATGAGAAATTAGCTAATTAATTATATACATCTGGAATATTAAAAAAAAATGTTTTTTTTTTTTCAATATTAATAGGATCGGCACACCTCTAAATACAAAACGGGACAAATAATATTTTGCAGTCTTCTATGCTAGTAAGGTAACTCTGCTGATGTGCTAATAGCGATTTCAAGAATAAACATAATCGCTCCACCTTAATACATTTGTATGTGAGAACCATTTACATATCCTAATTTCTGACTTTTGACTCTGCGCTCGCGGTACACCTTATTCAACTTTTCATTTATGTGATCAAAGTCAAAAGTGAATGTTGTGCCTTTGTGTTTAATAAAAGTATTTTAAAAAAATGAGCCAATTGACCGACGAGGACCAACTTTTGGAATTATTGGAGGAGTTTGACCTAAAAGATTTGTCCGAGACTTTAAAAGGTAAGTGGTGTATCTATATATAATTACCACAATATATACTTTATGTACCTACATACATATATATATATGTGCATATGTATACGCGTAGGTACCTACCTAATCACATTTTATAACGACCTAATTCGATATAAAAAAATGTATTACAATTTATTACAAACCAAACTTGATCAAAGGAAAATATTGTAATATATTGTAATACACATTTCGTATGTATATCGAATTTGGTCGTTATAAAATGTGACTACGCGTGTAGGTATATATTGTGGTAACCCTGCAAAAATGCGATAAATTCGGGACGTGTCCGGGATCAATCGCAAGGAGCATGCGACTAATACAATTTTACATCCCTTTATATGGAGTGAGTTGATCGCATTTGTTCTAGCATGTCATCTTGTAGTGAAATCTTTTAAAAAAATTAAGTATTTTCTCTAAATATTATAAGTGTTGAGAATGCATTATGCGTGTAAAAGACATGTGAGGAATTTTTCAAAGTTGTTAGCCAAGGCTATTTTTTATAACAATAAATTAAATTTTTTTTAAATAAATTGTTAGTTTTGAGTGTGCATTATGCAAGTGTAATTGATTTTTCAATCGATATTTTTGGTAACATTTTGTTAAAATTATTATTCATCATTGTTATTAAAAGAAATGGTATTCAGTTTAACCTATTATCTATTATAAATTTTTTTTTAAAACATACATTGAATATATTTGTAAAATTGCTACATTTAATCAATCTAGATTTGAAAGCGATAAATCTAAATTTATACCCTTTCGGGAACAATTGGTCTACAATTATATCCGTGAGGGAACAATCGGGGACTAATTGTGGACCGATTATTCCCGAAAGAGATCAATCCGGGACAAATCTCTTTCGGGATTAATCGAACATTTTTTTGCAGGGAATTACCTATAACAATATAGCGAAAAAATAATTTTTTTGTCGATTTTCCATGCAGTTGTACTAATCCCGAGAATTAAATTTTATGCAATAACTTTTTGAGTAATTACTGAAATTAGAAATTTCTTCCTAAGTGATGCTAAGCTAACGATGAGCAAACAATATAGCAAAAAAATATTTTTTTTTGTCGATTTTTCAAATAAATGCTTCCAAGGGTGTACAAAAATTCTTAAAATTGCCGTACAACTTTTGTCAAAAACTATATGTATATTCAAATTACATATACATATGTATGAATTTAATTTCATTTGACATAATTTCAGCAAATGGGATAACGTTTCGCAGCCTTAAATTTATATCGAAGGACGATATAAAGGAAGCTGTAGGAGACATCGGCTTAAGGGCCGAGTTTAGGCAAAAGTTGTTTGCTTGGCGTAAAGCGCAGGTTAGCCATTAGTTCGAAAGAGATATGAGCTCTGTTCAATAACAAGAAACTATTAAGAATTTTTCCTAAAAAAAGATGGTTCTCCATATCGTCGTACCATACGAAAAAAAGAAAAGTATCAAGTTCGACTTTTGGTTGACGAAAACTATCAATGTCGTTTAAACAAAAACAATTTTAATGTGAAAACAGTATATAATTACTGGTGCTTTTCGTCGTCAAATGTGCTACTTTTCGTCGGCCAAAAGTTAAATATGATGAATTTCATATCAAAGGCTGAAAAAAACGAACATTTTGAACCCGACCCCCTCAGAATTTGATGAAATTTTGCATAGAGGTACATCTTACCTACTCAAACACAACCTCATTTTTAGAAATTGCATTTTCGAAAAATTGTGGGCGTGGCAAGGTATCGAAATATTCGAAAATATCCGAAAATAATCGAAAAATGACGATAATAGGTACTTTTAAAGTGTGATTACTAGGGAACGGCTTTACCGATTTCAAAGATCTTCACACCATTAGAAAGGTATTGAAATTAGCTTTCAAAAAAATACACTCTAAAATTTTTTTTTGCTTTAGTACACTGAAAAAAAATGTTTTCCAAAATAAAATTTGAAACTGAAAAAACACTTCAAAGATCAAGCGATTTTAAAAATACAAATTTTGTTTAGAAAGGTCTATTTAATATATATAACATATCTGAATACTAAAATGGCCTTTTTCTTTATTTTTTTTTTAAATTTATTTAAGTAAATGCATCTCTTGGCTTTCTTATATTTTGATATCACGCGTAAACTAATCAACCGATTTCAAAAATTTTTATACCATTAGAAAGGTATTAAAATCACCTTTCGAAAACACACACTGTAAAAATTCTATATTACATATTACACTGAAAAAAAATTTTCAAAATTTTTTTTTTTCAAACTGGGAGAACACTTCAAAGACCAAGCGATTTTGAAAAATAAGAATGTTTTTTAGAAAGGTCTATTTAATATATATAACATATCTGAAAACTAAAATGGCCTTTTTCTTTATTTATTTTTTAAATTTATTTAAGTAAATGCATCTCTTGGCTTTATTGTATTTTGATATCACGCGTAAACTAATCAACCGATTTCAAAAATTGTTATACTGTTAGAAAGGTATTAAAATCACGATGTATTGTGGAACGATTTTCCGTCATCCCTCCACTGAGTACTCAGAACGAAAGAAGACACTGAAGATGGCGCATATTAGCCGAAACCGGTTTGTCTCCAAACCAAACTTGACAAGGGATGACGGAAAATCGTTCCACAATACATCATATTCCTACCCTGTCGGAAAAACAAGCAACCAAAAAGTTATTATTAAAATCACCTTTTGAAAACATACACTGTAAAAATTCTGTATTACATATTACACTGAAAAAAAAAATTCAGTTCAGTTTGAAAAAAAAAATGTTGAAATTTTTTTTTTAGGTGTAATATGTAATATAGAATTTTTACAGTGTATGTTTTCAAAAGGTGATTTTAATACCTTTCTAACGGTATACAAATTTTTGAAATCGGTTGATTAGTTTACGCGTGATATCAAAATATAAGAAAGCCAAGAGATGCATTTACTTAAATAAATTTAAAAAAAAAAATAAAGAAAAAGGCCATTTTAGTTTTCAGATATGTTATATATATTAAATAGACCTTTCTAAAAAAAATGTGTATTTTTCAAAATCGCTTGATCTTTGAAGTGTTTTTTCAGTTTCAAATTTTATTTTGGAAAACATTTTTTTTTCAGTGTACTAAAACAAAAAAAATTTGTACAGTGTATTTTTTTGAAAGCTAATTTCAATACCTTTCTAATGGTGTGAAGATCTTTGAAATCGGTAAAGCCGTTCCCTAGTAATCACACTTTAAAAGTACCTATTATCGTAATTTTTCGAATATTTTCGAATATTTTTGAATATTTCGATACCTTGCCACGCCCACAATTTTTCGAAAATGCAATTTCTGAAAATGAGGTTGTGTTTGGGTAGGTAAGATGTACCTCTGTGCAAAATTTCATCAAATTCTGAGGGGGTCGGGTTCAACGCATATTGGGTTTGATATGAAATTCATCATATGCTAATTTTAGTCAGCCAAATGCCAAATGTGCTACTTTTCGTTCAGAATTTTTTTAATTAATAGCTTTCGCCAGAAATTTTAAATGTGCTAGTTTTCGTATGGTACGACGATATGAAAAATTTTAGGAAAAACTCGTAAAACTTGTTTGTTATTGAACACCGTTATGTATATAAAATAATTTTTATTTCTATTTTCAGCACAATATTGACGACGAAACTATTTCGGTTGACTCAAAAGTTTCGGGCTGGCTAGATAATTCGACACCAAAGTCAACCTCGACTTCTATATCGCCGCAGAATTCTGGCGTCTCGCTGGTAGGCTATAATTTCATTTATCCATTTTTATTAGCTTCACCTGTATATATGTATGTATATATGTATGTAATTTCATCCGCAGGCTAAGCGTGTTTTTATTATGAACATATGACAAACCCTGCCTGATAAAAATTGCTTTTGAAAAATCTGAAAAGCTGTCATGTGTTCATAACTGAGCTGCAATTTTAATGTATTCTTATTTAGGACATTGGTTCAATTTTGCGTGGGTCCTCAAGAGGAAGAGGGCTTCTTCGGTATTATGAAAAGCAATCAAGCTTTCATAATTACCATAGGGAGGTACTAATTGCCCTGATTGTCGAGGAAGTGAATTGCAGTAACGCTGCTATTAGAACGTCAGAGTTTCCACAGATTGTGCAGGAAATAGTGCGACTTTTCCCATCAGAGAGCGAAGCTAAAGTAAAGAAAAAATTTCTCTCCATAAAAATCTTCACCATAATATATACTTATTTAACCATATATGTATTTAGGAATATTATTTTATTCCACGTTGTGGCCGAAAAAATCCGGGGGGGAAATTGTACGCCAAGTATAGCAACAGCAGGGCAAAACGACCCAAATTGATATCAGTTTTGGAAGAGACTTTCCAAGAAAAGCATGATTTGGTGGAGTATGATGAAAACATATGCTTAGCGCTCAAAACCGAGCTTAAAAGAGATATCTCGGATTGGGATTCAGTTAAGGATAAGTGGGCAAAGACTTTTGGCTTGCGCCGCAAAGATTTGGCAGAACTGTCGCCACAGCAATTCACAAAAGAGTGGCCAAAATATTCAGACAGCAGGGCGCCCGATTTGGTACTTCTAAAAATAATTAATTTCTTTTACCAAATCCTACCCCTTCCATTCGCAACACCTTATCCTTCGTTCATCCGACATACATCCTAAATCTTTATAGTAGATAAATTCTACTGCAGAAACTTTACACTCATCGTAATATAATCCAATTATTTATTTTTATTAAAAAAAACTATTAAATCGCAAAACTAGAAAAGCGAAATGTTTCTGCAGTAGGATCTCGTACTATCAATGTACAACACCTATCACCAATATTTAATAATATATTTTTATTTTTCTAGTTCAAAATAGATTTTGACAAACTTTTCCCTGGAAAAGAGTCTCTTCTATACAGCAAGTGGGAGGCGTTCAAAAAAAAAATAGAATTGTACTATAAAGACAATCTGAATAACGAGCAGTGTAGGAAGTTGCTAATTGAACTGCAGTTGGCAGAATCGTGTGGTAGGCAAAAAAATTATGCTGCCGGACCTTTTTTACATTTACGTTTATATATATGTTTTATATTTACAATTTAGATTCACAGGACTTTATTTTGTTATCATTAATACCATTTGTGTTGCCCCCCAATTGCTGGTACAAGGCGGTCCGCGACAGCAAAAAAAGGAAGTCGACAATACTGGATGCCCAGGAAAGTCCAGTGCTGCATCTTGGCTCCGTTAGCCAATACGAAGAAAAAGTCGGCGAAATTATAGAAAAAAATTTTGCAAACAACTCCACCGTACAGCCCTTTATTGTTGTTGAGGGTCTTAACGCCTACGACATTAAGTCATATTTTGTTTATTTTGACAAAAACTTATATAAATGTAACTCATTTATAGAGTCCATTGATATTTGTTTCAAAATATTTAATACATTAAATTTAAAGTATCCAACGGCGTGCCAATCGCCTTGGCTTTTCATACAAAAATATTTTTATGAAATAGAGACAAAATTTGACTTTAAGTCTTCAAATTTAGCAGCGCTGCTAAATTTTATGAATACTTAAACACAATTTTAAGAAAAATATATGTTAATATACATATGTAAACATTTATAATCAGTTTAAATATATATATTTATATGTGCCTAAGCACACAACGCCATACAACAATTTTAAAAAAAATATATGTTAATGTACATATGTAAACATTTATAATCAGTTTAAATATATATATTTATATGTGCCTAAGCACGCAACGACATACAACAATTTGAAAAAAATATATGTTAATGTACATATGTAAACATTTATAATCAGTTTAAATATATATATATTTATATGTGCCTAAGCACACAACGACATACAACAATTTAAAAAAAATATATGTTAATGTACATATGTAAACATTTATAATCAGTTTAAATATATATATATTTATATGTGCCTAAGCACACAACGCCATACAACAATTTAAAAAAAAAATATATGTTAATGTACATATGTAAACATTTATAATCAGTTTAAATATATATATTTATATGTGCCTAAGCACGCAACGACATACAACAATTTGAAAAAAATATATGTTAATGTACATATGTAAACATTTATAATCAGTTTAAATATATATATTTATATGTGCCTAAGCACACAACGCCATACAACAATTTTAAAAAAAATATATGTTAATGTACATATGTAAACATTTATAATCAGTTTAAATATATATATTTATATGTGCCTAAGCACGCAACGACATACAACAATTTGAAAAAAAATATATGTTAATGTACATATGTAAACATTTATAATCAGTTTAAATATATATATTTATATGTGCCTAAGCACGCAACGACATACAACAATTTGAAAAAAAAAAAATAATATATGTTAATGTACATATGTAAACATTTATAATCAGTTTAAATATATATATTTATATGTGCCTAAGCACACAACGCCATACAACAATTTAAAAAAAATAAATGTTAATGTATATATGTAAACATTTATAATCAGTTTAAATATATATATTTATATGTGCCTAAGCACGCAACGACATACATACAACAATTTTTAAAAAAAATATATGTTAATGTACATATGTAAACATTTATAATCAGTTTAAATATATATATTTATATGTGCCTAAGCACGCAACGACATACATACAACAATTTTAAAAAAAAATATATGTTAATGTACATATGTAAACATTTATAATCAGTTTAAATATATATATTTATATGTGCCTAAGCACGCAACGACATACATACAACAATTTAAAAAAAAAAATATATGTTAATGTACATATGTAAACATTTATAATCAGTTTAAATATATATATTTATATGTGCCTAAGCACGCAACGACATACAACAATTTTAAAAAAAATATATGTTAATGTACATATGTAAACATTTATAATCAGTTTAAATACATATATTTATATGTGCCTAAGCACGCAACGACATACATACAACAATTTAAAAAAAAAATATATGTTAATGTACATATGTAAACATTTATAATCAGTTTAAATATATATATTTATATGTGCCTAAGCACGCAACGACATACAACAATTTAAAAAAAAATATATGTTAATGTACATATGTAAACATTTATAATAAGTTTAAATATATATATTTATATGTGCCTAAGCACGCAACGACATACAACAATTTTAAGAAAAATATATGTTAATGTACATATGTAAACATTTATAATCATTTTAAATATATATATATATATACATTTATCAAAATGTACCCTTGCTTTAAGTGTAAAAGAAAAATATTAACTGCAGATTTATTAATAAGACATTTGAAATATGATCACCTTATATCATGCAATAGTTTGTTGCAATGCAAAGTGAATAATTGTAATCAATTGTTTAATAAGTATAACTCGTTCAGAAAACATTTGTATAATTTCCACGCCAATACACGGGTTACAAATCATGCCCTAGGTTCATTATATGCTGATAATTGTGAAAACTCAGAGCTAAGTGTACAAGCAAACGCAGCGCAAACCTTTCAAGATATTTCAGTCAATAATCCTGTCACTTTTAAAATTGAAGATCATATTGAAAATCTTAAAAAGCAAGCTCTAACCTTGACGCTTCGACTGCATGCACAGTCGTTTATGCCCAGGAATGAGGTTGTTACTACTCAGAATATGGTATCTGATTTGCTTTTGTCGATTTCGAACACACTTAAACTCATTTGTATTTCTGGACATACGGAATTAAACGCGGATTTGCAATGTATCTATTCATTTTGTACTGATCCCTTTAAGGATATTAAATCAGAATATCGTTTTTTAAAAATTTTAAATGAAATGCAATTATTTAAAGATCCAAAGTCGTATGTTATATCCAACAAAATTTCACAAAAAATTGTCAGAGGAAATTCATCACTTTTTCCAAAAAAAATTGATATTTACATCAATGACGCTCAGTTTCAATTTAAGTCATTCTTTGAACTCCCTAACGTTCTCAGTATGACAATTAAGAACCAAAAAAAGCTTCAAGAGAACGGTTCCATAGTAAATTTTGTTAATTCTGATACATTCTCCAACAAATCAAAAAAATTTTTACCAGATGATATCGTTATACCGTTCTTTTTATATTTGGATGAATTCCAGATAAATAATCCTCTTGGAACCCACGTGCATTCTATTTGTGGCTTTTATTACTCATTCCCCTCGATTCCTCAGTATTTGCAATCTAAATTAGATTTTATTTTTCCGTTTGCGTTTATATCTTCCTATATAATGAAAACTTATGACCATGAATCAGTATATTACCATTTGTTGCTTGAGCTAAGAAAATTGGAGAATGGTATCGAAATTAATACTCCTACTGGAATTAAGAAAGTCTATTTCGTATTAGGAATGGTTTTGGGAGATAATTTGGGCTTAAATTCATTTCTGGGCTTTGTAAAATCATTCACATCAATGCGATTTTGCCGAGTTTGCAAAAGGAACAAAATCGAAATGAAAAAAGATTGCACCGAAAAGAAAAAGTTTTTAAGAGATAAAATATCATACGGAAGTGATTTATTTATTGACAACTTTGTTGAAACTGGAATAAGAACTAATTGTATATTGAATGAACTTGTAAACTTTCATGTAACAGAAAATTTTTATTTCGACATCATGCATGACGTCTTGGAAGGTGTTTGCGTATACGACATTTGCTAAATTCTCTTGGCATTGATTAACGACAATGTCTTAAGTTTACAAACAATCAATAATCGGAAACAGCTTTTTTCTTTTGGTGAAATCGAATGTGGCAATTTTTCAGTGCCAATAGAAATTCAAAGACTTAAGAGTTGCAATTTAAAAATGACAGCTAGTGAAATGTTTTGTTTTGCTAATTTTCTGCCACTTATGGTTGGTGATTTAGTGCCTGAGAAAAATGAGCATTGGATTTTATTTACAAAACTATTAGAAATTATAGATTTACTATTTGAAAATAAATTTACTAAACAAGATTTAGAATCTTTGCGAATTAAAATAAAATCACACCACAAGTTATATATAAAATTATTTGGTCCTACTTTAAAGCCGAAACACCATTTTATGGTTCATTATCCAACAGCTATCGCGAAATGCGGACCTTTAAAATATGCTTGGGTGATGCGTTTCGAAGCGAAGCATAAGGAAGCAAAATCGTATTTAAATACTATTATGTCAAGAGTAAACCCATGTCGTTCATTGTCAATTAAATTTTCACTGAAATATTCAAATTTTTTATTTACAAACGAAAAGGGCATTCCACCTTCATTTGAAAAGTCCAAATTTGAAATTATACAATACAGAGATAAAGAAATTATTAAAAATATACAGTTTTTATTTGACACCGAGAATCTTTTATTTTGCAACGAATTACAATATAAAAGAATTTTGTATAAAAAAAATTATTATATTGCTCAAAAATGCGATACTTTAAGTTTGTATAAAATCATTTTTTTATGTTATCAACAAGAAAATGTATACATTGTATGTAATAATATAAAAGTAAATGGCTTTTCCACCCATATGCAAGCGTACGAAATCGGTGAAAGAAATACTTCTGTATACGCATATGAAATTAATTATTTTACAAGCTGCCCTATGGACTTGTATGAAACAAATAATGGCAAAAGTTACATAAGATACAAGAGTTTATAACTTTGAAGCTATATATATTTCCCATATTTACCTATTTATTTATATGAAATAATAAATTAAATCTTTCAAAATATTAAAATATTTTAATTTTTATTTGGAAAACGAAATGTTTCTGGTAAGTATGAAGGATAGTAAATATTACTATGGGTGCGATTCAAATTAAATATGAAACATATTTATTTCAAGTATGAAGCGTAGTACTTTTCAATATGAATCATATTAAATTTAAATATATGGCATAGTCAGATTCAGTATGGAACATATTTAAAACAAATATGCTGTCACTTCGAGTTGAATATAAACATATTTAATTTCAATATGAATCATATTAAATTTAAATATATGGCATAGTCAGATTCAGTATGAAACATATTTAAAACAAATATGCTGTCACTTCGAGTTGAATATAAACATATTTAATTTCAATATGAATCATATTAAATTTAAATATATGGCATAGTCAGATTCAGTATGAAACATATTTAAAACAAATATGCTGTCACTTCGAGTTGAATATAAACATATTTAATTTCAATATGAATCATATTAAACTTAAATATATGGCATAGTCAGATTCAGTATGAAACATATTTAAAACAAATATGCTGCCACTTTGAGTTGAATATAAACATATCTAATTTCAATATGAATCATATTAAACTTAAATATGTGGCATAGTCAGAATTAATATGAAACATATTTACAACAATTATGCTGTCACTTCAACTTGACTACAAACATATTCAACTTGAATATGCTGCATTTTTCAGCATATTTAAGACAACTATTTTTCATAGTTGTTTTTACTATGATAACACTTCAAGTCGAGTATGGTTAATTTTCATTTTAACTACTTAACATTTATAATGGTGGTATGAAATGCAACGTAGTCAGAATCACTATTTTCATCCTAAGCGCAAAACCGTTGGTAAAAATAGTCAAATCAAGGTGTAAATAGTCAGATTTACGTGCGTTTTTGGCTGAGTGTACGACAAATACTGGAAAAAAACCCATGAAAAAGGAACCGACACACACCATCTCTTTGTCGATTTTAAAGCCGCTTTTGATAGCACGAATAGGAATTGCCTGTATGCCGCAATGTCTGAATTTGGTTTCCCTGCTAAACTTATACGGCTATGCCAAATGACGTTGACTAACACCACCAGCTCCGCCAGAATTGGGAAGGACCTCTCCGTGCCGTTCGAGACCAAACGAAGTTTCAGACAAGGTGACTCTCTTTCGTGCGACTTTTTCAATTTGATGCTGGAAAAGATAATACGAACTGCAGAACTTAACCATACAGGAAGCATCTTATATCACAAGAGTGTGCAACTGCTGGCGTACGCCGATGACATCGACATCATTGGCACTAACACGCGCGCCATATGTTCTGCCTTCTCCAAGCTGGATAAAGAGGCTAAGAAAATGGGTTTGGCGGTCAACGAGGACAAGACCTCCTGTCATCACACAAAGAAACAGCACGCCTTGGCAGCCACGTCAATGTTGATAGCTACAAATTCGAAACTGTTAAGGACTTCGTCTATCTGGGAACCAGCATTAACACCAAGAATGATGTCAGCACGGAGATCCAACGAAGAATCACGCTTGCCAATAAATGCTACTTCGGACTAAGTAGGCAACTGAAAAGTAAAGTCCTCTCTCGACAAACAAAAATCACACTCTACAGGACGCTCATCGTTCCAGTCCTCATGTACGGCGCAGAAGCATGGACAATTTCAAAATCAGATGAGATGGCACTTGGAGTATTCGAGAGAAAAGTTCTTCGTAAGATTTATGGACCTTTGCGCGTTGGCGTGGGCGAGTATCGACGGAGATTTAACGATGAGCTGTACGAGCTTTACACAGACATCGACATTGTTCAGCGAATAAAGATCCAGCGGCTGCGTTGGGCAGGTCATGTCGTGAGAATGGACGAAGGCGCTCCGGCCAAGAAAGCATTTCTATCGAAACCCGCTGAACGCAAAAGAAAAGGGAGACCTCCACTGCGTTGGGAAAATCAGGTGGACAGCGATGCTGCCTCCCTAGGTGTTCCCAAGTGGCGCCATGCTGCACGAAACAGAAGCAATTGGCGCGCTCTGTTGGACTCGGCCAGAATCGTCTAGACGGTTAAGCGCCAATCAAGAAGAAGAAGATTGCAAGTTAAGCCTAAATGCTTTTTTTTTTATCTTTTGATTGAATTAACTTATAAGCATTGGGGTTTTACAGAAATATAGAGTTTTAAAAGGAGACATCGGAATCCTTTCCAACACCGGTTTGGTAGGTGCCTTCTGCTAAAAATCGCATAGTTCCACTTAATTTTATAATTGGAGATACAGTAAACTTACGTTTGTATTTATATGGCCGTTTTAATTCTAATAATTATTTTTATGTGAATTTAAATGAGCTATTGGCCATTTTTTTTAATGAAGAAAAATTGAAAAAATTTTTTTGCTAGAAGTTATGGATCCATTTCGGAGACCACCACATCCCACATATGTAAACGTTTATAATCAGTTTAAATATATATATTTATATGTGCCTAAGCACGCAACGACATACAACAATTTGAAAAAAAATATATGTTAATGTACATATGTAAACATTTATAATCAGTTTAAATATATATATTTATATGTGCCTAAGCACGCAACGACATACAACAATTTGAAAAAAAAAAAATAATATATGTTAATGTACATATGTAAACATTTATAATCAGTTTAAATATATATATTTATATGTGCCTAAGCACACAACGCCATACAACAATTTAAAAAAAATAAATGTTAATGTACATATGTAAACATTTATAATCAGTTTAAATATATATATTTATATGTGCCTAAGCACGCAACGACATACATACAACAATTTTTAAAAAAAATATATGTTAATGTACATATGTAAACATTTATAATCAGTTTAAATATATATATTTATATGTGCCTAAGCACGCAACGACATACATACAACAATTTTAAAAAAAATATATGTTAATGTACATATATAAACATTTATAATCAGTTTAAATATATATATTTATATGTGCCTAAGCACGCAACGACATACATACAACAATTTAAAAAAAAAATATATGTTAATGTACATATGTAAACATTTATAATCAGTTTAAATATATATATTTATATGTGCCTAAGCACGCAACGACATACAACAATTTTAAAAAAAATATATGTTAATGTACATATGTAAACATTTATAATCAGTTTAAATATATATATTTATATGTGCCTAAGCACGCAACGACATACATACAACAATTTTAAAAAAAAATATATGTTAATGTACATATGTAAACATTTATAATCAGTTTAAATATATATATTTATATGTGCCTAAGCACGCAACGACATACAACAATTTTAAGAAAAATATATGTTAATGTACATATGTAAACATTTATAATCATTTTAAATATATATATATATATATATATACATTTATCAAAATGTACCCTTGCTTTAAGTGTAAAAGAAAAATATTAACTGCAGATTTATTAATAAGACATTTGAAATATGATCACCTTATATCATGCAATAGTTTGTTGCAATGCAAAGTGAATAATTGTAATCAATCTTACTAATATTATAAAT
This sequence comes from Urophora cardui, assembly GCA_960531455.1. Taxonomy (NCBI): domain Eukaryota; kingdom Metazoa; phylum Arthropoda; class Insecta; order Diptera; family Tephritidae; genus Urophora; species Urophora cardui. The sequence goes on from CAUIJX010000005.1 coordinate 38,381, forward strand.
GTGAATGTAGCGATGTTTGGATGTTTGGATGTCCAGACGTTTGCTTTTGTTCCTCAAAAACGTGAGAATGGCAAGACGGATTTTGTTGAAATTTGGCAGGCATACAGGTTATAGTCTGGAAGGAAGTATAGGCTATTTTTTGTTTTTAATTTTGGGGGTTCCGACCCTGCTAAGGACCGTTACTTTTCGTTATATTTTTATTCCATATAACTATGAGTGTACTGGAACTATACTTATGATATTTCGCATATAGGTATAGATAGATCGTACAATATAGGTATCAAACGAAAGGGGAAGGTCCCAGGTTACATTTGGACTTCGATATATTTCGATAAATTGATCGATAACTGAGTTATCGGTGAAAATGTTATTGCCCAAAAGCATTAAAATTATACTACAATATGGGTATCAAAGGAAAGGGGAAGGTCCCAGGTTTCATTTGGACTTCGATATGTTTCGATAAATTAATCGATAACTGAGTTATCGGTGAAAATGTGATTGCCCAAAAGCCTTAAACTTGCCCCACAATATGGCTATCAAACGAAAGGGGATGGCCCCAGGTTTCAATTGAACTTCGATATATTTCGATAAATTGATCGATAACTGAGTTATCGGTGAAAATGTTATTGCCCAAAAGCATTAAATTACACTACAATATGGGTATCAAGCGAAAGGGGAAGGTCCCAGGTTTCATTTGGACTTCGATATGTTTCGATAAATTAATCGATAACTGAGTTATCGGTGAAAATGTGATTGCCCAAAAACCTTAAACTTGCCCTACAATATGGGTATCAGACGAAAGGGGAAGGCTCCAGGTTTCATTTAGGACTTCGATATATTTCGATAAACTGATCGATAACTGAGTTATCGGTGAAAATGTGATTGCCCCAAAACCTTAAACTTGCCCTACAATATGGGTATCAAACGAAAGGGGATGGCTCCAGGTTTCATTTGGACTTCGGCATATTTCGATAAATTTATCGATAACTGAGTTATCGGGGATTGCCCAAAAACCTTAACATTACCCTATAAAATGGGTATCAAACGAAAGGGGATAGCCCAAGGTTTTTTATTTGGATTTCTATATATTTCGATAAATTTATCGATAACTGAGTTATCGGTCAAAATGCGTTTCCCGAAAAACCTTAATATTACCCTACAATATGGGTATCAAACGAAAGGGGATGGTCCCAGGTTTCATTTGGACTTCGATATGCTTCGATAATTTATCGATGATTGAGTTATCGGTGAAAATGTGATTGCCCAAAAACCTTAAAATTAACGAACAAGGGGAAGTTTTTTAGTCTATGGACACACGGTTGGTGCGACGGCATCAATTACGGTGCATTGCCCACCCGCAAAAACAAAAAATAAAAAAAAAACAGGTAAGAATTTAAATATTTCCCTTACGTTTGTTCTTACAGCCTCTTCTATAACCATCTTTGGGCCTTTTCACATTACTCTGCACGACTTTTGTCTTCAATGAATCCATTAAGATGAATTTTTGTTAATACATATTCAAACCCATGAGTTTACATTTTTTTCTCTTTATGCTGGACTTCGACAAACTGAATGTTGGAAGGGGACTTCGTAGGTGCGGACAAGACCGCGGGTAAAGACTAGTTGTTTAATAAGTATAACTCGTTCAGAAAACATTTGTATAATTTCCACGCCAATACACGGGTTACAAATCATGCCCTAGGTTCATTATATGCTGATAATTGTGAAAACTCAGAGCTAAGTGTACAAGCAAACGCAGCGCAAACCTTTCAAGATATTTCAGTCAATAATCCTGTCACTTTTAAAATTGAAGATCATATTGAAAATCTTAAAAAACAAGCTCTAACCTTGACGCTTCGACTGCATGCACAGTCGTTTATGCCCAGGAATGAGGTTGTTACTACTCAGAATATGGTATCTGATTTGCTTTTGTCGATTTCGAACACACTTAAACTCATTTGTATTTCTGGACATACGGAATTAAACGCGGATTTGCAATGTATCTATTCATTTTGTACTGATCCCTTTAAGGATATTAAATCAGAATATCGTTTTTTAAAAATTTTAAATGAAATGCAATTATTTAAAGATCCAAAGTCGTATGTTATATCCAACAAAATTTCACAAAAAATTGTCAGAGGAAATTCATCACTTTTTCCAAAAAAAAATGATATTTACATCAATGACGCTCAGTTTCAATTTAAGTCATTCTTTGAACTCCCTAACGTTCTCAGTATGACAATTAAGAACCAAAAAAAGCTTCAAGAGAACGGTTCCATAGTAAATTTTGTTAATTCTGATACATTCTCCAACAAATCAAAAAAATTTTTACCAGATGATATCGTTATACCGTTCTTTTTATATTTGGATGAATTCCAGATAAATAATCCTCTTGGAACCCACGTGCATTCTATTTGTGGCTTTTATTACTCATTCCCCTCGATTCCTCAGTATTTGCAATCTAAATTAGATTTTATTTTTCCGTTTGCGTTTATATCTTCCTATATAATGAAAACTTATGACCATGAATCAGTATATTACCATTTGTTGCTTGAGCTAAGAAAATTGGAGAATGGTATCGAAATTAATACTCCTACTGGAATTAAGAAAGTCTATTTCGTATTAGGAATGGTTTTGGGAGATAATTTGGGCTTAAATTCATTTCTGGGCTTTGTAAAATCATTCACATCAATGCGATTTTGCCGAGTTTGCAAAAGGAACAAAATCGAAATGAAAAAAGATTGCACCGAAAAGAAAAAGTTTTTAAGAGATAAAATATCATACGGAAGTGATTTATTTATTGACAACTTTGTTGAAACTGGAATAAGAACTAATTGTATATTGAATGAACTTGTAAACTTTCATGTAACAGAAAATTTTTATTTCGACTTCATGCATGACGTCTTGGAAGGTGTTTGCGTATACGACATTTGCAAAATTCTCTTGGCATTGATTAACGACAATGTCTTAAGTTTACAAACAATCAATAATCGGAAACAGCTTTTTTCTTTTGGTGAAATCGAATGTGGCAATTTTTCAGTGCCAATAGAAATTCAAAGACTTAAGAGTTGCAATTTAAAAATGACAGCTAGTGAAATGTTTTGTTTTGCTAATTTTCTGCCACTTATGGTTGGTGATTTAGTGCCTGAGAAAAATGAGCATTGGATTTTATTTACAAAACTATTAGAAATTATAGATTTACTATTTGAAAATAAATTTACTAAACAAGATTTAGAATCTTTGCGAATTAAAATAAAATCACACCACAAGTTATATATAAAATTATTTGGTCCTACTTTAAAGCCGAAACACCATTTTATGGTTCATTATCCAACAGCTATCGCGAAATGCGGACCTTTAAAACATGCTTGGGTGATGCGTTTCGAAGCGAAGCATAAGGAAGCAAAATCGTATTTAAATACTATTATGTCAAGAGTAAACCCATGTCGTTCATTGTCAATTAAATTTTCACTGAAATATTCAAATTTTTTATTTACAAACGAAAAGGGCATTCCACCTTCATTTGAAAAGTCCAAATTTGAAATTATACAATACAGAGATAAAGAAATTATTAAAAATATACAGTTTTTATTTGACACCGAGAATCTTTTATTTTGCAACGAATTACAATATAAAGGAATTTTGTATAAAAAAAATTATTATATTGCTCAAAAATGCGATACTTTAAGTTTGTATAAAATCATTTTTTTATGTTATCAACAAGAAAATGTATACATTGTATGTAATAATATAAAAGTAAATGGCTTTTCCACCCATATGCAAGCGTACGAAATCGGTGAAAGAAATACTTCTGTATACGCATATGAAATTAATTATTTTACAAGCTGCCCTATGCACTTGTATGAAACAAATAATGGCAAAAGTTACATAAGATACAAGAGTTTATAACTTTGAAGCTATATATATTTCCCATATTTACCTATTTGTTTATATGAAATAATAAATTAAATCTTTCAAAACGAAATGTTTCTGGTAAGTATGAAGGATAGTAAATATTACTATGGGTGCGATTCAAATTAAATATGAAACATATTTATTTCAAGTATGAAGCGTAGTACTTTTCAATATGAATCATATTAAATTTAAATATATGGCATAGTCAGATTCAGTATGAAACATATTTAAAACAAATATGCTGTCACTTCGAGTTGAATATAAACATATTTAATTTCAATATGAATCATATTAAATTTAAATATATGGCATAGTCAGATTCAGTATGAAACATATTTAAAACAAATATGCTGTCACTTCGAGTTGAATATAAACATATTTAATTTCAATATGAATCATATTAAATTTAAATATATGGCATAGTCAGATTCAGTATGAAACATATTTAAAACAAATATGCTGTCACTTCGAGTTGAATATAAACATATTTAATTTCAATATGAATCATATTAAACTTAAATATATGGCATAGTCAGATTCAGTATGAAACATATTTAAAACAAATATGCTGCCACTTTGAGTTGAATATAAACATATCTAATTTCAATATGAATCATATTAAACTTAAATATGTGGCATAGTCAGAATTAATATGAAACATATTTACAACAATTATGCTGTCACTTCAACTTGACTACAAACATATTCAACTTGAATATGCTGCATTTTTCAGCATATTTAAGACAACTATTTTTCATAGTTGTTTTTACTATGATAACACTTCAAGTCGAGTATGGTTAATTTTCATTTTAACTACTTAACATTTATAATGGTGGTATGAAATGCAACGTAGTCAGAATCACTATTTTCATCCTAAGCGCAAAACCGTTGGTAAAAATAGTCAAATCAAGGTGTAAATAGTCAGATTTACGTGCGTTTTTGGCTGAGTGTACGACAAATACTGGAAAAAAACCCATGAAAAAGGAACCGACACACACCATCTCTTTGTCGATTTTAAAGCCGCTTTTGATAGCACGAATAGGAATTGCCTGTATGCCGCAATGTCTGAATTTGGTTTCCCTGCTAAACTTATACGGCTATGCCAAATGACGTTGACTAACACCATCAGCTCCGCCAGAATTGGGAAGGACCTCTCCGTGCCGTTCGAGACCAAACGAAGTTTCAGACAAGGTGACTCTCTTTCGTGCGACTTTTTCAATTTGATGCTGGAAAAGATAATACGAACTGCAGAACTTAACCATACAGGAAGCATCTTATATCACAAGAGTGTGCAACTGCTGGCGTACGCCGATGACATCGACATCATTGGCACTAACACGCGCGCCATATGTTCTGCCTTCTCCAAGCTGGATAAAGAGGCTAAGAAAATGGGTTTGGCGGTCAACGAGGACAAGACCTCCTGTCATCACACAAAGAAACAGCACGCCTTGGCAGCCACGTCAATGTTGATAGCTACAAATTCGAAACTGTTAAGGACTTCGTCTATCTGGGAACCAGCATTAACACCAAGAATGATGTCAGCACGGAGATCCAACGAAGAATCACGCTTGCCAATAAATGCTACTTCGGACTAAGTAGGCAACTGAAAAGTAAAGTCCTCTCTCGACAAACAAAAATCACACTCTACAGGACGCTCATCGTTCCAGTCCTCATGTACGGCGCAGAAGCATGGACAATTTCAAAATCAGATGAGATGGCACTTGGAGTATTCGAGAGAAAAGTTCTTCGTAAGATTTATGGACCTTTGCGCGTTGGCGTGGGCGAGTATCGACGGAGATTTAACGATGAGCTGTACGAGCTTTACACAGACATCGACATTGTTCAGCGAATAAAGATCCAGCGGCTGCGTTGGGCAGGTCATGTCGTGAGAATGGACGAAGGCGCTCCGGCCAAGAAAGCATTTCTATCGAAACCCGCTGAACGCAAAAGAAAAGGGAGACCTCCACTGCGTTGGGAAAATCAGGTGGACAGCGATGCTGCCTCCCTAGGTGTTCCCAAGTGGCGCCATGCTGCACGAAACAGAAGCAATTGGCGCGCTCTGTTGGACTCGGCCAGAATCGTCTAGACGGTTAAGCGCCAATCAAGAAGAAGGAGATTGCAAGTTAAGCCTAAATGCTTTTTTTTTTATCTTTTGATTGAATTAACTTATAAGCATTGGGGTTTTACAGAAATATAGAGTTTTAAAAGGAGACATCGGAATCCTTTCCAACACCGGTTTGGTAGGTGCCTTCTGCTAAAAATCGCATAGTTCCACTTAATTTTATAATTGGAGATACAGTAAACTTACGTTTGTATTTATATGGCCGTTTTAATTCTAATAATTATTTTTATGTGAATTTAAATGAGCTATTGGCCATTTTTTTTAATGAAGAAAAATTGAAAAAATTTTTTTGCTTGAAGTTATGGATCCATTTCGGAGACCACCACATCCCCTCATCAGACTTCTTCAAGCGGCCTCAACCGAGAATCGAACTTAAGTCATTCGATTGGTAGTCCAATGTCTATCCCATTGAGCTACCACCGCCGTCAGCTTTGTTTCGCTTAAATTTCAATTTTCCCTCCATTACAATCCACATACCAACAACAGTAGCTTAATGACACTCTGCCTTTGCTACCTAGTATGTTGGTGCGATTGTGTGTTTGGTTTGTACAAAAGCCCAAATTACATCAGCGATGTGGCAGCGGGCAGCGACGGCTTTCGAAATCAGCTGATGCGTCTAATATGAGCAGTGACTGCCAGACCAAACACAATAGAGCGTTCGCAGTATTTGGCAGTGACTTCTTTATATATTAGGTCTCTTTCCTTTTACCTTGGACACGTGGTGACATAAATTTACTTACCATTTTCATGTCCACTTTTTTCAATTAAAATAATCAATCTTGTTTCATTTTTTCCTCTGCTCTTTCTTCTTCTTTGCTTTTGCATCCCGCCAGCATTATTTTTTAGTGGAAATCAATTAATTAAAAATTAAATTCTCTCCTGCTTGCTGGCATCAAAGTACGGAAACACAAAATTAGTAAAAAATATATTGCATTGGATAGTACGGAAACAGACATAAGTTCACATCAACACTTGAAGATGGCTGCGATTCAAGGCAGCGGCAGCGAATTTAGAATTTGGGCTAAACGGAGCGGTGCTGCCAGCTGCCTCTGCTGTATTATGTGCCGCTTAATTGCAAACCGTAGTTTCTAAAAATCAGCTGATTTCGAAAAACAGTCGCTGCCACAGCCACAGCGCTATTGTAATTCCGGCTAAAGTTCTAAAGCTATTAACAAGCAAAGCTTTTGTACAGAAAATGCTTGTTATTTTTTTTCAGACTTTTGTTTTTCGGCAGGCTCTCCGATATACATATTTACCGTAAATAATTTACGTTTGTATTTATATGGCCGTTTTAATTCTAATAATTATTTTTATGTGAATTTAAATGAGTAAACTGTTTTTTTGCCGGTTCAACAGCCGCTATAAATACTTCCAACAGATATTGGAATGCTGGTTTATTCATTCTGTAGTACTTTTCAAATCTACAAAATTTATAACGAAAAGGTCTTTTTTTATTTACACCGACAAGTAACACACTTTCAACTTAAAAGGACTGGGTTAAGCTTTTGTGAACATTTCCTATAATAAACATTGGTTTCCTTTAAGTTTATTTCGTATGTTTTAAATGAATTTCAGAGTAAATAAAGTTTTTGTAACATATATTTAAATTATGTTTTGAGGTAATTATTTTGGTGGAACCATGCATCGAGGATATGTGAATAGGGACATTAAGGTGTGACCTAGAGCTGTCAAACTATCGATAGTCACGATCATCGATGTTTTACGATAGTCCTAAGGGTGACTATCGATAGTATCCACCCATCTTTATATATCTTTATATATATTACGCTAAGCGATTTTTTGTAAGCACCATAACTTTTACACCGTTATACCGATTTTCGAAAATGTGGTGTCAGATGAAAGGGCTCGAACTGTAGATGTGCAGGAAGGTATAATTTTTTTGAAAAGGGTTGCCAGATGTTTGAAAATTTAATTTTACTGTATAGTTTGTTTGATTTTAAATTTTTTGGCACCATATGAAAGGGCTTGACCTGATATTAAGTAATTTTATAAAAATTTTAAAAAAGGGTTGCCACCTGTTCAAAAATTCAGTTTTACGCTTGTTCTGTCGCCCTTACTTCGGCGACTTACAAATTGTTCTGTCGCCCTTACTTCGGCGACTTACAAATAAAACAATTATTTTGTAGTCTCGCTATTAAGACAGCGAGTCAATAATTGATTCTTTATTGAACAAAATCAATTCCTTTTATACACAAAATTTCTTATGTACTACTTATTTACTATAATACATATTTACACTAATTCTTACTAGCTATGTAGATATGTATGTACATATGTACGGCTTATGCATTTAATGTGTAGTCAAGTGCCCATGCACATACATACGTACATACGACTTAGCTTAAAGGCAAATGCGACAAATCAGAAATACGGCGCAGCATAAAATTTGGCTGTTGTTTGTTTACATTATAAATTTTAATAAATGAAATAGGTTGAATGCACTTTTAGTGCATTCCATATTTTGTGTTTTAAATTACGAGTTGAATGTGCTCAAATATTTCTGACATGCTACACCTCCTTTCCTAAAAAGAATGCTTATACATTTGTAGGGTCAATGTATGAGCATTCTATTACATTTAGTGGGTTGCTTATCGCTTGCTTGTGTTTATTTATTTATTTCGGTAAAATTAACATTTCGGTTTTTGTTTTGTGCTTACATACTTACATTTATTGGAAAAAATGAAAATTTCTTATTCTATAGGTTTAAGTCTATTTTTATGTACTATGATTTTCTTATTCGTGTAGCTTAGTGTATAATTATTGTGATTATCAATATTTGTTACTTTATAGGGAGTTAAACTATAATTATTATGCTTATCAATATCTATTACTCTATAGGGCCCTTTATATCTACTGTCTAATTTATGACCTGTTTCATCTTTTACTAAGACTAAATCTCCTATATTTATTTCCTTATGCTGAATTTCCCTATCATAATAAATTTTCTGTTTTTCTTTAGCTTGTCTTACTAATCTATTAGCTCTTTCCTGTGCTATTTGAAGTCTATATTTAATTTCTTTGTCGTAAGCCTCGTAATTGTACAGTGGGCTAATGGTATCTCTTGTAAAAATTCGTATGTCGGTGCAGGTTTTCCGAATATTAGTTCAAAAGGACAGTAACCATGAACAGTTGAAGATGTTGTATTATAACAATAAGTAAAGTACTTGAGGTACTCATCCCAATCGTCTTTGTCAATGGATATGTATGAACGTACATATTCATTGAATGTTCTATGGCTACGTTCAACAGTGCCTAACGTTTGATGATGGTAAGGTGTTGAAGTTTTGTGTTCTATTTTTAATAATTTACATAGTTCTTTAAAAACGTTATTTTTATATTCCGTTCCCATATCTGTTAGTATGGTCTTCATACATCCATAAATGAGAATGAAATGTTCAAAAATAGCTTTGGCCACTGTCTTTGCATGTTTGCTCTCAATTGGAATTGCTATTAGGTATTTGGTTAAGTCACATATTATAGTGACTGCATACTCATTTCCATTCAATGATTTTGGAAATGGTCCAATTGTGTCAATTTGAACTATATCAAACGCTTTTGTTGGTGTTTCTGTTATTGTCATGGGTTCTTTTAAATTTTTATTAATTTTATTTTTGTTACATCCAGCGCATTTTTTAATGTGTTTTCTAATGTCATTTTTCATGTTTTTCCAGTAAAATTTTTGTTTTATTTTGTTAGTTGTACGATTGATTCCTGGGTGGCCACCATTAACAGGATCATCGTGATATTTATGAAGAATAGTTTTAATTTTTTCATTATCTGTCACATGCATAACCTCCGGAGTTAATGCAATGATTAAATTTTTGAGAACTTTGGTACCTATCTCTTTAAATTTATCTACTCGAGTATAATTAGTTTTAAACAATTTGTCTCCTAAGGACAACTGTATTTTATTTATTTTCAAATTGCCGGCTTCTTTCATAAGCCTGGCAAAGAATTGATCTAAATCAATCTTCGCCTCAACAATTTCATTATTATCGACTTTTAAATTGCCGGTTTCTTTCGAAAACCTGGCAAAGGATTGACCTGAATCAATCTTCGCCTCAACAATTAAATTATCAATATTTATTTATCAAATTTTCTTTCCTTTTTTGAAATATAATTTCGGAGGATCGAAAACGAGCTGGTCTCTTTACTTCATATTTATTAAGCGCTTCGTATATTATAGGGTTCTCATTGTGACATTTTTCTTCATTTTTTATATTATTACTGGATTTTTTCTTAGTTTCCGATCTAGTCGTAACTTTCAATATTTTACATGCTTCGATTGACATTTCTTTTAAATCTTGTATATCTATACGCGATAGTGCGTCTGCTACATAATTTTCTTTTCCTGCTATATACTCCACCCCAAATTCATATTCTTCCAAATCTAGTCGAATTCTAGTTAGTTTTGATGATGGGTTTTTCATCGAAAAAAGGTAAGTTAAGGGTCGATGGCAGCGTTGCCACTTTGGTTACTTTTTACCAAAATTGGTTACCATTTTTTCGTTTGGTTACGTGGTTACTTTCGGCCGATTTTGGTTACCATCAAGGTCCATGAATTGAGTGAGTACATCATGGTTACATTCAACTTTTAGGAACACGCTTTTAATTCTTCCAAACTATAAAATATGTTTTTTCCAAATTGTTTTGTTGTATTTTTTTAATCAAATTCCAAATAATTTATTGTTGGGGGTAAATGGAAAAAATTAGCTCTTTCACGAAAATCAATAAGGCAAAAGTGGGAAAAATTCAACAGCTTTGACAGAGTATGAGTGGTCGAGCTTGTAAAAGCTTTCGCATATTGCGGCTGAAGATGGAATGTATCACGGGTTCGATCCCCGTGAGGAGCATCCACTTCCAAAAAGGGTGCTAATGATTGAGCATGGTTTTTCGTGAAATAGCTATACTCAACCTTCGTTGGAAATAGTTGTTGAAATTTTTCCATTTACCTCCAAAAATAAAAAATTAAATTAAATAATTTTCGTGCTAAGCATTAAAAAGCTTTTAAGTCCAAATAATTTATTTGACAGGAGCCAGCGACCACATTAGAAATAAATCTATTCTGGCGAATTTTCGTCAGCTGTTCATTCTCATGTCTGGCCGTGTTTTTAAATGTTGATAGAACGCTACGATCGGCCGATATTTCGCTCGACGTTGGATCTGCTTAAGGCATAAAGATGTAAAACAATTGATATATTTTAGTTTTTTAACCGTATATGTATATTGTTTGGCTTCCAAATAAATAGCCCTAACGTTAATGGGACATATCGCTAGCTTAGAGTGCAAATTGTGTAAGTCCTTTAGGCAAACTTTGTAGGAGAAAAAAACAAAAAATAAAAAAAATTTCGAAATGAAAAAGATTTCTGTTCATGTAAATATTTTGGACTTAGAGTATTTTCTTCGCTTTTTGGACTTACACAATTTGCGTATCACTGAATAACAACGAGTAGAAATATAACAAGTGTCACAGATTGTTTAGCGTGGTGCGTATTTGATTTTTCTAGCATTCTACATAAAAATACACTTTTTTTTATAAAAGTGGACTTACACAGTTTGCACTCTAAGCTAGTGATATGCCTATATTATTAATTTTGGTTACCTGTTTCTAGTTTTGGTTACTTTTATTTTGTATTTTGGTAAATTTTAAATTTTTTAAGTGGCAACGCTGGTCGATGGTCTGTTTTAATTGTGAATTTTCTGCCATAGACGTACGGTCTGAAATAAGTGATGGCCCAATGAATGGCTGCTAATTCTTTTTCAATCGTTGCTTTATTTATTTCGCCTTTTGTGAAAGATCTAGAGGCATAAGCAATTGGTAATTGTTTTCCTTCGTATTCTTGACTTAGTACTGCTCCGCAGGCGTATCCGCTTGCATCTGTTGTTATGTAAAATTCTTTATTGAAATCGGGATATTGTAAAATGTTTGGGCTAATTAATGCATTTTTTAGGTAGTTGAATGATTTCTCACATTCTTCTGTCCAATTAAATACTACTTTCTTTCTACAAAGTCTTGTTAATATTCTAGAGTATTCCGCGAAATTTGGTATAAATCTTCTATAGTAATTGCAGAATGCAACGAATCTTTTAGCTTCGTCGGCATTCTTGGGAGTTGGGTAATTTTGAACTATTTTGTATTTACTGGGGTCAGGTAAAATTCCTTTACTTGTGCATTTGTGTCCAAGATAAATAACTTCTTGGTTGAAAAATAGACATTTATCTGGATGCAATTTTAAATTATATTTTCTGCAAGTTGCGAATACATCTTTTAAGTTTTTAATCATATGCTTTTCGGAGCATGCTAATACTACTAAGTCGTCCATATACAAAAATGCTTGTGATGGTTTTAGACCGGCGAATGCTAAAGTCACCATTCTTTGAAATGAATTTGGGGCTACTTTAAGACCATAAGGTAATCTTTTGAAACGGTAAGTACCATTGTCTGCTGTAAACGATGTTATATCTCGGGATTCTGGGCTTAATTCTATTTGATGAAAACCTGACATTAAATCTAAGCAAGAAAAATATTTTGCTCTACCTAATTGACCTAGAATATCATCGATTCTTGGTAATGGAAATTTATCTGCAGTTAACTTTTTATTTACCTGTCTATAGTCAATAACTAGTCTCCATCTTTTATCGTTATTACCTGGGAGTGATTTTTTCGGTACTAGTAGAATAGGACTATTGTACTCTGACATTGACGGTTCTATTAAGTCGTCTTGTATTAGCTTATTTACTTGTTTAGTAATTTCCTGTTTGTGAGCTTCTGGAATTCTATAGTTTTTTACATAAACTGGATTGTCGTCTTTCATATAAAGTTTTTGTTTGTAAAAATTATTAGTGGTTATAGGTTCTGATTCTAATGCAAATATATCAATAAATTCTGAACATAAAGTACTAAGTTGAGATTTAGCAAATGATGGAAAATTTTTGTTTAATCTTTCTAGTTTTTCTTTATTATTTGCTTCATTTTTCTGTTGATTATTTACAATTATGTAGTCGTTTAAATTTTCTGTATTGATATTGTAATTTTGTATAGTTGCATTTTTATCTGTTGTATTAATAATTCTAACAAATGTTTGATTTGGGTTTACTATTGAATTGGCAATAAAAATTCCTTCTGCTAATTGTTGATGTGGTATGAATAATTCAGTATTGTTATTTTTAATGAAAATTTGTCGAATTACTTCTGATCTAGCTGGTACTGATATGTAGTTAATAGTTGGTTCATTTGTCATTCGAATTATTATATTTTCTGGGTAATCATATGGTCGTAATATAAGTCTATCTTCATTATTTCGGTAATCTAAAATGCAATTATACTTTTTAATGAAATCGAGTCCCAAAATTCCGTCGCACGGGATTGGGAAGTCATCTTCTACTATGTGAAATTTATGTCGAATCAAAAGATCGTCACCCTTTAAACCTGTTTTAACTGTTCCAAGGGTACTTGTTAGACCTTGACCAGTGCCTTTTAAATCTGTTTTTTGTAATTCATTAATTTTAACATCATTTTGAATTTGACTCTTTTTTATTAGTGAAATGTCTGCTCCTGTATCTATTAGGAGAGTTGAAGTTGAATTATTTAAAGTTTTTTTGGAGGATATGTAGCTGTTTAGGTGTAAATTAAGTATACAAATTTTTCTTTCTATGTTTGGAGTGGAGTTTGTTGGTTTTCCTGCTGGGTATAATTACGTACATTGCGAGTGTTGTTGGTATTGTTGCGATTATTTTGTCGCTGTTGGTTACCAAAATTCCTATTTTGTCTTTGTGAGTAATTGTTGTTTGATCTGTTAAAATTGTTATTTCTTTGGTTAGATGGATAACTTCTGTAATTGTTATTGGGAAAATTTCTACGGAAGTTACCGCGGTAATGATTTTGTTGTCTTATATTCAGTATTGCGTTTGGGTTGCCTGTTACTTCAGTGCAACTGTTTGTAAATTTTGAAATTGCCTCGCTCATTGAGGTGAACGTTCCGGCTTGCATGATTAGTTTTACTTTATCATTTCAATTATCAATTTTTACACATAGCCTTTACAGCTGCTTGTGTAGCATATTTTCCTGCTAAATCTGAGGATAACCCATCAGATATATATGCTCCTTCTAATGATTTTGTTAATTTTTCGATTTCTGTAGTATATTGGTTGGCTGTTTTACTGCGTTGTTGGATGTTTAGCAGTTTTGCTGTTAATACTTCTACTGATTCGCCTTTAATTGATCTTTTCAATTTTAATTTTATTTCTTGTATTGTATTCTCATTATGAATACAATTTCTTGCTGTGCCTTTTAGTTTTGTTTTTATCATAGACACTGCAAGTGCTTCATGAGCATCCTTGATTTGATCAAGAATGTCGAGTGCATCTATGAAGCTATTTAAATTTTCTGAGTTGCCATCAAACTCTGGTAGGACAGACGATGCTGTTTTAATGAAATCTACCGCTGTCTGAGGCATTGTTGAAGTATTTGAGTTATTGGCACTTTCTGAATGAGTTTTAGGTTCTTCTTTATAGTTTGAAGAATTTTTGTTTTCGGCTTCCGTTGGATAGTCCGGTAGTAATGAATTTATGTCAATTTTTATGTCTTTATTGAATGACGTGGGTACTTGCTCTTCAATCTCGTACCGTGCTAGCGATGAAACAAGCTTATCCCTGACGTTTAGGTATATTTGATATGCTTGCTTTTGATGATCAGCTGTAAGCTTACTATTTATATTCCTCAAGGCGTTTCCTATTCTATTTAATGCATCTATTATAAAACCCAAATGCTTAATAATTGTTTCTCTTCTGATAAAAACATTCTTGTTAATGCACTTGTATGATTTTTCTGCATTGGTTTTTTCATTTAGTAGTGATGCATATATATTGTCCCAATTCTCCATTGAAAAGTATCTATTCGGTATTGATTTTTATACTTTGTCTAGTCCATTCGCACGACTAATATATTTCTTTTTTAAAACTTTGTTGTGTACCGAAGAAATCCTTAGAAACAAATTTATGCAAGATACAATTGCAATAACAAGAAGAATTAGCTTGATTGAATCTAAAGCTTCGCTGTGATCAATTTCTATGGAGTTAACTACATTTGCGTTGGGTTTATCAACTTTTGATGTTGTTCCACCCATATTGATTTAATAAAAAAAAATTCTAAAATCTGAAAATACCGAATTTTTCAAACATGCGTTGTGTTTCTTCTATTTTTGTCGTAGGGTTGATGACGTCCTCTAATGTTGGTTCCCTAGTCATGCCTATAATACTCCAAAAATTCTTTAAGGTTTCTAATTCCTTTATCAAGTCCCTAGTCTCTAACTCATTAGGAAGTGAGCCTACTGGATTCCTTGATTTGGGCATTATAATCACAATAATTATTTTTGTAACAATTTATGTATATATTTATTTATTTATTTAATTAAAATATTAAAATTAGTATTGCTGTGGCTTAGGCCAGAAAAATGTATATATGTATTTTATGTTAAAAATGCAAAATTCATTTAGACAAAAATTGTTAGTATCGAGAACTGACACGGCAAGGATTTTTGGTCTCTTGCCCTTCAATAGGCAGCCGCAAGGTTGCCATAAGATTCGTTAGTAGTTAATTGATAAGGCCATTAGTGAGCCTTTCGATCGCTATTTGTTTCTTAATGTACCTCCTTTTTTCAGTTGAGTCTGCAAATATGAGTTGTTGATACAGTTCGGCAACTCGTCGCCGCGCTTGGTATTTCTTACCACCCCGTCTCCTGTGGTATGAAGGTTTCGGTGGTTGTGCAGGTTCTCTGGGTGCTGGACGTTGTTGACGTCGCCTGTATTCCTCGATCGTAATGGGCCTAGGACCTGGAATTGGTTGTCGCTCTGGCTGCTGTTGCTGTTCTTGTTGATTTTGCGGTTGCTGAACTTGTTGTTGTTGATCTTGTGGTCGCAACTCCTCCCACAACTCCTCGAAGCCTTCCATGTATATCAATAAAATATCGCAGGCGGGTGTTGATGAGAGGCTCGAGCGGCTCAGTTGTATTATGTGCTTAACTGGCAAGTCATATCATACCATGTGTATAACTGGCAAGGATGCTGGCAAGGATCCTGATGTGCTTAACTGGCAAGGATCGCCATGTTCTGTCGCCCTTACTTCGGCGACTTACAAATTGTTCTGTCGCCCTTACTTCGGCGACTTACAAATAAAACAATTATTTTGTAGTCTCGCTATTAAGACAGCGAGTCAATAATTGATTCTTTATTGAACAAAATCAATTCCTTTTATACACAAAATTTCTTATGTACTACTTATTTACTATAATACATATTTACACTAATTCTTACTAGCTATGTAGATATGTATGTACATATGTACGGCTTATGCATTTAATGTGTAGTCAAGTGCCCATGCACATACATACGTACATACGACTTAGCTTAAAGGCAAATGCGACAAATCAGAAATACGGCGTCAGCATAAAATTTGGCTGTTGTTTGTTTACATTATAAATTTTAATAAATGAAATAGGTTGAATGCACTTTTAGTGCATTCCATATTTTGTGTTTTAAATTACGAGTTGAATGTGCTCAAATATTTCTGACATGCTACACGCTATGGTTTGTTTGATTTTTAAATTTGAGGTGTCATATGAAAGGGCTTGGCATGGAAATGAGTAATTTATTAAAATTTTTACAAAAAGGGTGCCACCTGTTCAAAAATCCATTTTTACCCTACAGTTTATCTTATCTTTATATATATTACGCTAAGCGATTTTTTGTAAGCACCATAACTTTTACACCGTTATACCGATTTTCGAAAATGTGGTGTCAGATGAAAGGGCTTGACCTGTAGATGCACAGGAAGGTTTAATTTTTTTGAAAGGGGTTACTAGATGTTTGAAAATTTAATTTTACTGTATAGTTTGTTTGATTTTAAAACTTTTGGTACCATATGAAGGGGCTTGATCTGATATTGAGCAATTTAATAGAAATTTTTCAAAAAGGGTTGCCACCTGTCCAAAAATTCAGTTTTACGCTACAGTTTGTTTGATTTTTAAATTTGAGGTGTCATATGAAAAGACTTGGCGTGGAAATGAGTAATTTATTAAAATTTTTACAAAAAGGGTGCCACCGTTCAATAATCCATTATTACGCTACAGTTTGTTTGATTTTTAAATTTGAGGTGTCATATGAAAAGACTTGGCGTGGAAATGAGTAATTTATTAAAATTTTTACAAAAAGGGTGCCACCGTTCAATAATCCATTATTACGCTACAGTTTATCTCATTTTTAAATTTGAAGTGTCATGCAAGCCCTAGCACTGAAGATGGGTAATAAAAGGAAAGGGAAGAGGAAAAGGAAAAGGAAAGGGAAGAGGAAAAGGAAAGGGACGGATATGGCGAAGGACAGGAAGCGAAAGAGGAAATATGAAAAATAAAATGGATAAAGGGAAAATAAAGCGCAAATAAAGGGGAAAGGGGAAGAGAAAGAGAACT